>JAWQEG010008014.1:2500-10000 GCA_033782935.1 Petrolisthes cinctipes
TTGAAGCTGTCTACGGTGTTATAGTCAATTACGTTACGGGGAAGCCCATTCCATAAGTTGATGACTCGGTTAAAAAAGAAATTCTTTGATTCGTGCGAAATAAAAGATTTGCCAATGATTTTGCAGCCGTTTCCTCTCGTGTAGTTTGATTGATCGATAGTGAAATATTTGTTGCAGTCCATATTATCTATGCCTTTGATTATTTTAAATACCTGGATTAAGTCACCTCTCAGTCTACATTGTGTCAATGGGAATAGATTTAATTCGCTTAGCCGCTCATCGTACGTTTTATTTCTCAGACTTGGTATCATTTTAGTAACTCTACGTTGGACTCGTTCCAATTTTGCTATATCTTTCTGGTAGTACGGGCACCAGGCTTGAACACAATACTCCATAAGGGGACGGACCAAGGAATTATACAAAGTGAGGATTGTGTCTTTAGATTTATACTCGAATGCTCTGCCGATAAAGCCGATAGTTTTATTTGCTTTCTTAATTACTTCCGTACACTGCAGACTGGGTTTTAGGTTACTTGATACTGTTACCCCTAGGTCTGTCTCTCGATCCACGCTTTTGAGTTGATTACCATTCAACGAGTAGTTTGCTGCTACGTTACGATGTCCGATGTGGAGCACTTTACATTTATCTGCATTGAAGGACATTTGCCAAGTTTTCGCCCAATTTGACAATTTATCGAGATTACTTTGCATTTCTTTAGTCTGTGCAATAGTGAGTACTGTATTTGCAATTTTGGTGTCATCAGCAAATTTCGATATTATACATGAGAGGCCTTCGTCTATGTCGTTTATGTAAACTAGGAATAGGATTGGCCCTAAAACTGACCCCTGTGGCACCCCGCTCGTAACATCAGTCCAACTAGAGGATTTTCCATTTATTACCACGCGTTGTTTACGGTTGCTTAGCCAGAGAGAGAGAGAGAGAGAGAGAGAGAGAGAGAGAGAGAGAGAAGATAAAGTGTATGTGTGTGTGTGTGTGACAAAGTGTGAAACAAAATTACAGTAAATATATCCATACTAATTCGCTTCTAATATTTTCTCAGTGTGTGTGACAATGTTGGGAGGAAGAGGAAGAGCATCGGTACCAGTAACAGTAGTAGTAGTTGTAATAACCTACCTATCTACCTTGGCATCACCGTGTAGTGCAGCCATACTTGAGATCGAGATTGTAACCTCATCAAGCGACTCACTGCCACAACCACAACTACAACACACCCCCTTGGAATCACAACCACCACAACCACAACTACAACTACCACAACTACAACCACCACAACTACAAAAACAGCAACAACCACAACTACAACTACAACACACCCCCTTGGAATCACAACCACCACTACAACTACAACCACAACTACAACTACAAGTACAACCACAACAACCACCACAACTACCACTACTACAACTACAACAGCATCAACCACAACTACAACCACAACAACACGCCCTCTTGGAACCACAACCACCACAACTACAAGTACAACCACAACAACAGCATCAACCACAACCACAACACGCCCCCTTGGAATCACAACCACCACTACAACTACAACAACAACCACAACAAACCCTCTTGGAATCACAACCACCACTACAACTACAACCACAACCACCACAACTACAACCACTACAACAGCAACAACAACAACTACAACCACAGTATCAACAACAACCACAACACGCCCCCTTGGAATCACAACCACCACCACTACAACTACAACAACCACAACTACAACAACAACCACAACTACAACAACCACAACTACAACACACCCTCTTAGAACCACAACCACAACCAAAACAACCCACCCAACTGGAACCCATCTATGCCCAGAATTTAACCATAATCAACACTGGAGATGGTATAGTTATCACAGGCACCTCTTCCTCCTCCACCTCTGAGAACAACGGGACCTCTTCCACCTCTTCTGGGAATAACGGGACCTCCTCTTCCACCTTCACTTCCTCCACCTCTGGGAATAATGGGACCTCTTCCACCTCCACCTCTTCTGGGAATAACGGGACCTCTTCCACCTCCACCTCCTCTGGGAATAACGGGACCTCCTCTTCCACCTCTTCTGGGAACAACGGCACCACTACCAACACCTCTTCCACCTCCTCCTCCACCTCTGGGAATAACGGGACCTCCTCTTCCACCTCCTCCTCCACCTCTTCTGGGAATAACGGGACCACTACCAACACCTCCTCCACCTCTTCTGGGAATAACGGGACCTCCTCTTCCACCTCCAACACCTCCTCCACCTCTGGGAACAACGGGACCTCCTCTTCCACCTCCTCCACCTCTTCTGGGAATAACGGCACCTCTTCCACCTCTTTCTCCACCTCTGGGAATAATGGGACCTCTTCCACCACCTCCTCCACCTCTTCTGGGATAAACGGGACCTCCTCTTCCACCTCCTCCACCTCCACCTCTTCCACCACCACCAACACCACCACACTCATAGAGACCTCACCAGTAGAGTTCTTTGAGGAGGATGCCAACACGACTTTTATTCTGAGGGGTAATGGCACTGTGGTTGATGTGAGTGCCAGTTTGGGGAATGGGTCGGTGTTGCACTTGGCTGATCTGACCTCGATTCCCAAAGAGATACTACTACCCTCCTTTCCCAAAAACTTAGAGACGGTTCCCAAAAACTTAACCTCCTTTCCCAAAAACTTAGAGACGGTTCCCAAAAACTTAGCCACGGTTCCCAAAAAGTTAACCGCCTTTCCCCAAGAATTAGCCTCGTTTCCCAAAAACTTAGCCTCGTTTCCCAAAGAGTTAGACTTATTACCCAAGGATCTATTAAACAAGGAATTCTATACACCTGGTCCCTCAGAAATTGATGTTGAATTTGATACAGAATATAATAATTTTAATAATTTTCCATCGACTCGATTACCTTTAGCTCCTGAGGATTTAGAATTATTACCCAAAGATCTATTACACAAGGAATTCAATACACCTGGTCCCTCAGATATTGATCTTCAAAATAATTTTCATAAAGCCTTTCAATCGACTCAATTACGTTTAGTTCCCAAAGGTTTAGATTTATTACCCAAAGATCTATTAAATAAGGAACATTACACACCTGGTCCCTCAAAATTAGACGTTGAATTTGATACTGAATATAATTATTTTAATAATTTTCAATCGACTGAATTACCTTTAGCTCAAAAAGATTTAGACTTATTACCCAAAGATCTATTACACAAGGCATTTCATACACCGGACCCCTCAGAAATTGATATTGTAATTGATCTTATTAATAACTTTCAATCGACTCAAAAACCTTTAGTTCCAAAAGACCTTATTTTATTACCCAAAGATCTATTAAATAAGGAATTCAATACACCTGGTCCCTCAGAAATTGATGTTGAATTTGATACTGAATATAATAATTTTAATAATTTTCCATCGACTCAATTACCTTTAGCTCAAAAAGATTTAGATTTATTGCCAAAAGATCTATTACACAAGGAATTTCATACACCTGGTCCCTCAGAATTTGATCTTGAAAATGATCTTGAAAATGATCTTGCAAATGATCTTGCAAATGATCTTGATAATAATAACTTCCAATCGACTCAATTACCTTTAGCTCAAAAAGATTTAGATTTATTGCCAAAAGATCTATTACACAAGGAATTTCATACACCTGGTCCCTCCGATATTGATCTTCAAAATAATTTTCATAATGCCTTTCAATCGACTCAATTACGTTTAGTTCCCAAAGACTTAGCCTCGTTTCCCCAAAACTTAGATTTATTACCCAAAGATCTATTAAATAAAGAACATTACACACCTGGTCCCTCAAAATTAGACGTTGAATTTGATACTGAATATAATTATTTTAATAATTTTCAATCGACTGAATTACCTTTAGCTCAAAAAGATTTAGACTTATTACCCAAAGATCTATTACACAAGGCATTTCATACACCGGACCCCTCAGAAATTGATCTTGTAATTGATCTTATTAATAACTTTCAATCGACTCAAAAACCTTTAGTTCCAAAAGGTTTAGATTTATTACCCAAGGATCTATTAAATAAGGAATTCAATACACCTGGTCCCTCAAAATTAGATCTTGAAAACGATGTTGAATTTGATACTGAATATAAATATTTTAATAATTTTCCATCGACTCCATTACCTTTAGCTCAAAAAGATTTAGACTTATTACCCAAAGATCTATTACACAAGGCATTTCATACACCTGGTCCCTCAGAATTTGATATTGAAATTGATCTTGAAAATGATCTTGAAAATGATCTTGCAAATGATCTTGATAATAATAACTTCCAATCGACTCAATTACCTTTAGCTCAAAAAGATTTAGATTTATTGCCAAAAGATCTATTACACAAGGAATTCAATACACCTGGTCCCTCAGATATTGATCTTCAAAATAATTTTCATAATGCCTTTCAATCGACTCAATTACATTTAGTTCCCAAAGACTTAGCCTCGTTTCCCCAAAACTTAGATATATTACCCAAAGATCTATTAAATAAAGAATTATATACACCGGATCCCTCAAAGTTAGATATTGAATTTGATACTGAATATAATTATTTTAATAATTTTCAATCGACTGAATTACCTTTAGCTCAAAAAGATCTAGACTTATTACCCAAAGATCTATTACACAAGGCATTTCATACACCGGACCCATCAGAAATTGATCTTGTAATTGATCTTATTAATAACTTTCAATCGACTCAATTACCTTTAGTTCCAAAAGGTTTAGATTTATTACCCAAGGATCTATTAAATAAGGAATTCTATACACCGGATCCCTCAAAATTAGATCTTGAAAACGATGTTGAATTTGATACTGAATATAAATATTTTAATAATTTTCCATCGACTCCATTACCTTTAGCTCCTGAGGATTTAGAATTATTGCCAAAAGATCTATTACACAAGGAATTTCATACACCTGGTCCCTCAGAATTTGATATTGAAATTGATCTTGAAAATGATCTTGCAAATGATCTTGCAAATGATCTTGATAATAATAACTTCCAATCGACTCAATTACCTTTAGCTCAAAAAGATTTAGATTTATTGCCAAAAGATCTATTACACAAGGCATTTCATACACCTGGTCCCTCAGATATTGGTCTTGAAAATAATTTTAAGAATGCCTTTCAATCGACTCAATTACATTTAGTTCCCAAAGACTTAGCCTCGTTTCCCCAAAACTTAGATTTATTACCCAAAGATCTATTGAATAAGCAACATTACACACCTGGTCCCTCAAAATTAGACGTTGAATTTGATACTGAATATAATTATTTTAATAATTTTCAATCGACTGAATTACCTTTAGCTCAAAAAGATTTAGACTTATTACCCAAAGATCTATTACACAAGGCATTTCATACACCGGACCCCTCAGAAATTGATCTTGTAATTGATCTTATTAATAACTTTCAATCGACTCAAAAACCTTTAGTTCCAAAAGACCTTATTTTATTACCCAAAGATCTATTAAATAAGGAATTCAATACACCGGATCCCTCAAAATTAGATCTTGAAAACGATGTTGAATTTGATACTGAATATAAATATTTTAATAATTTTCCATCGACTCCATTTCCTTTAGTTCCTGAGGATTTAGATTTATTGCCAAAAGATCTATTAAATAAAGAATTATATACACCTGGTCCCTCAGAATTTGATATTGAAATTGATCTTGAAAATGATCTTGCAAATGATCTTGCAAATGATCTTGATAATAATAACTTCCAATCGACTCAATTACCTCTAGCTCCTGAGGATTTAGATTTATTGCCAAAAGATCTATTAAATAAAGAATTTCATACACCTGGTCCCTCAGATATTGATCTTCAAAATAATTTTCATAATGCCTTTCAATCGACTCAATTACATTTAGTTCCCCAAAACTTAGCCTCGTTTCCCCAAAACTTAGATTTATTACCCAAAGATCTATTAAATAAGGAATTCTATACACCTGGTCCCTCAGAAATTGATGTTGAATTTGATACTGAATATAATAATTTTAATAATTTTCCATCGACTCAATTACCTTTAGCTCAAAAAGATTTAGAATTATTACCAAAAGATCTATTAAATAAGGTATTTTATACACCAGATCCCTCAGAAATTGATGTTGAATTTGATACTGAATATAATAATTTTAATAATTTTCAATCGACTCAATTACCTTTAGCGCCTGAGGATTTAGAATTATTACCCAAGGATCTATTAAATAAGGAATTCTATACACCTGGTCCCTCAGAAATTGATATTGAAAATGATCTTGAAATTGATTTTGATAATGGTTTTCAATCGACTCAATTACCTTTAGCGCCTGAGGATTTAGAATTATTACCCAAGGATCTATTAAATAAGGAATTCAATACACCTGGTCCCTCAGAAATTGATGTTGAATTTGATCTTGAAAATAATATTGAAAATGATATTGATTTTAATAACTTTCAATCGACCCAATTACCTTTAGCTCATGAGGATCTAGATTTATTGCCAAAAGATCTATTACACAAGGAATTTCATACACCTGGCCCCTCAGATATTGATCTTGAAAATAATTTTCATAATGCCTTTCAATCGACTCAATTACGTTTAGTTCCCAAAGGTTTAGATTTATTACCCAAGGATCTATTAAATAAGGAATTCTATACACCGGATCCCTCAAAATTAGATATTGAATTTGATATTGAAAATTATCTTGAAAATGATCTTGAAAATGATAATGGTTTTCAATCGACTCAAATATCTTTAGTTCCTGAGGATTTAGAATTATTACCCAAAGATCTATTAAAAAAGGAATTTGATACACCGGATCCCTCAGAAATTGATCTTGAAAATGATCTTGCAAATGATCTTGGTAATAATAACTTTCAATCGACTCCATTACCTTTAGTTCCTGAGGATTTAGATTTATTACCCAAGGATCTATTAAACAAAGCCCTACAGGTGACTTATATGCCTCTAATTATCCCAGACGTAGAAAGAGATAAAAAGGAAATTAACAGTAAAATGTCTGTTATAATTGATAATCTGATGCAAGCTGCTATTAAACCACTTCCACCTTTATTTAAACCACTCGCTAGTCAATCTGTTAAACCAATCACTAATCAATCTGTTAATCCACTCGCTAATCAATCTGTTAAACCACTCGCTAATCAATCTATTAAACCACTTCCACCTTTATTTAAACCACTCGCTAATCAATCTGTTAAACCAATCACTAATCAATCTGTTAATCCACTCGCTAATCAATCTGTTAATCCACTCGCTAATCAATCTGTTAATCCACTCGCTAATCAATCTGTTAAACCACTCGCTAATCAACCTATTAATCCACTCGCTAATCAATCTGTTAAACCACTCGCTAGTCAATCTGTTAAACCACTCGCTACTCAATCTGTTAAACCACTCGCTAATCAATCTATTAAACCACTCGCTAATCAATCTGTTAAACCA
>JAWQEG010008015.1:0-2500 GCA_033782935.1 Petrolisthes cinctipes
TAATACCAGCCTTGTTAAGAGAGAGAGAGAGAGAGAGAGAGAGAGAGAGAGAGAGAAGAGAGAGAGAGAGAGAGAGAGAGAGAGAGAGAGAGAGAGAGAAAACAACACAGGTAAAAGAATAATTGGGACTGAAGACTGAATTCTAATACAACCCTTGTTTTCATTCACACCTTCTGAAAAATAAATAAAATAAATTGGTCTCCCAGTGAATGAAGGAATAATGAAAGAATAAACAACATTCAAGATAAATGTAAACAAAACGAAGGATAACGAGACTAGAAGTTTTATTTCCCATACAATTTATTTTTTATTTTATTTTTATTTTTATTTTCATTTGTGTTTTTATTTAAATGTACAAGTTATTATTATTATTTTTTTTTTTTTTTTGTGAATGTGTAATGTGGAAAAATTGTAACAATACAGACATACATACACGTTTGGTTAGGTTAGATTAAATTAAGTTATGTCAGGCTAGGTTAGGTTAAGTTAGGTTAGATTAAGTCAAGTCATGTCAGGTTAGGTTAGATTAAGTCAAGATAGGTTAGGTTAGGTTAGGTTAGGTTAAGTCAAGTTAGGTTAGACAGACATACAGACAAACAGAGAGAAATAACACACACACACACACACACTTAAGTCAAGATAGGTTAGGTTAGGTTAATTTTTATTCTATATCGAGATAGATAAGGAGTAAAGGCTATGAGTCCACTTGTCATCCTCATCTGTACAGTCAAAGTAAGAGTGGTCCAAAATAATGTCCAATTTCTTTCGAGAAGCCTAGACACACTCCAAGAATATTAAGGGGAAAGTTTTGTGTTGGTCAATCTGGAGCAACTGAATCCTCCAAACTATTCCAAGCAACAGAACACCATTATTATTGTTCTTGTGGTCCTGTTTCCTGACATACTTTGCAGCAGGAATCAAGGCACTCCAATGTAACAAAAAAGAATTACCACCTTAAGGGAGGGAGAAAGATCAAACTGTCTGTCATTGAAGGAGAGGGGATAATAATTTGGAAGATTAGTACGATGATGATTAGTATTAGATGAAGGCCACCTGTGTTTTAGAGGCCCTGAATACCACAAGGTTCTCTCTGCCCCAGTTGGAGATGAGGGAAATATGAGAAGTGTTGCGTGCTACTATTCCATCACGTGTTCAGTTAGAAGGATACAACCATAAAGAGACAGAATTCGTTATAGTGACCTGTATAAATAAGGTGTCGTCATCTAGTGGGGCAGAAGAGAAATAACCAACAACATACATGAAGCTCCACTGTCTCGTCTAAATGATTTACAGGTTAGTTAAGTCAGCAGGATGAGATACACTGAGTTTAACTGTTTGTCTGGTAACAAGGAAAGAATCAAGGACCCTGTGATCGTGTGTTAGAATTACTGACTTCTGATTCCTCCTGACTATGCCATAAAACAAATACAGTTGGACACATGAATGGGTGGTACAGCCCAAGTGAAAGATGGTCAATTTCTCCCAATATCAAGTTCCTTAGTGCCAAATAGGAGACATCAGGGGCAGAAGTCAGAATTGAGGATGGTAATAAAAAGCAAGTACTGTACCTGATAATAGACACTGGTTACTCAAATGGGACAAGTATCTTCCACCTGGGCTGTACCACCCATTCATGTGTCCAACTGTACCTTCCATATAGGTGGTGTTTTCGTGGCAATATTTTGAAGGACTCATTTACCACTAATTTTCTAACTACATCATAAGGGTTCCTGAAGGGGTTGGTTAGTTAACACACATTTACTATATTGGAGTGCCTTGATTCCTCCAAAGTATGCCAAGAAACAGGACTGAAACCAACAAAAACGATGGTGTTCTGTTGCTTAGAATAATTTGTAGGAATCATCTGCTCCAGATTTGCCAAGATAGATTAGGTATAGTTAAGGGGGAAGTTTTGTGTTGGTAATTCTAGAGCAACTGAATCCTCCAAACTATTCCAAGCAACAAAACACCATTATTTTTGCCCCTCTGGTCCTGTTTCCTAGCATACTTTGGAGGAATCAAGGCACTCCAATGTACCAAAAAAGAAATACCACTTTAACATTGAGTGAGACGGGTCGTGACCACACATAGAATTAATCTTATATAAGTTGTTTTCAGGATATCACAAACACACGATACTGTTTAAATTATAGATAAAGTGTTAGGCTTGTATTAATGTACCTTAGTCATGGTGATTTCATAGACCCACAGGACTTATTTGTTATTATTATTATTATTATTATTATTATTATTATTATTATTATTATTATTTTTATTTTTATTATTATTATTATTGTTATTGTTATTGTTATTATTGTTATTATTATTTTTATTTGTTTTATTATTATTGTTACAGGATTATTATTGTTATTATGTGTGTGTGTTTATGACGTGTAAGGAATGTAGCCTGTGTGTGTGTGTGTGTGTGTGTGTGTGTGTGTGTGTGTGTGTGTGTGTGTGTGTGTGTGTGTGTGTGTGTGTGTGTGTGTGTGTGTGTGTG
>JAWQEG010008015.1:12500-20000 GCA_033782935.1 Petrolisthes cinctipes
AAAAGTAGATAATTATTCTCTTGTTAGTGAATTTGAAGGTCTATGATTCCTCCAAACTATGCCACGAAACACAATACATGTTACAATATATGAGGGTGTCTGTTTCTTGGTACAGTTTGGAGGAATCAGTAGCCTTTCATTTTATTAACAAAAGAATTTCCCCTTAATTGAAAAAAAAAAAAAAAAAAATTGGTGAAGTCTTTGTACGTCTGAAACATTATTATTATTATTAGTATTAGTATTATTATTATTATTATTATTATTATTATTATATACTTGACCTCGACTGATATAAGGGAAAAATGAGAGAGAGAGAGAGAGAGAGAGAGAGAGAGAGAGAGAGAGAGAGAGAGAGAGAGAGAGAGAGTGCGTGTGTTTGTGTGTGTGTGTGTGATTCAGGGAAGTTGAAAAGGTTAAGGTTATAATAATAATAATAATAATAACAATAATTCACCAACGAGAGCATAATTTTCCCCTTAACTAAAAACAAGAAAAAACAATGAGAGAAAACGTTGCTACCACTCATAAATAAATGGGTAACTTAACAAAAAAACAAAAACAAAACATTCTTCCTCCTCCCTCCACAGTTACCCTGAGCGAAGTGACAGGAATCAGTCTGTGGAGTTACATGTGGGATACGAGGCTTGGTATTGGCTGGGTATGGGGCCTGGCTAATCCTACAGGTGTTGTGCTGATGGTTATTCTCACCGTCATAGTCGCCTTCAGTCATCGAATAGTGAGGAAGTCTGGATATTTTGAGGTAAGAGAGAGAGAGAGACAGAGTGGAAATTTAAGAGTGTGTGTGTGTGAGAGAGAGAGAGAGAGAGTGTGTGTGTGGGAGTGTATAAGAGAGAGTGTGTGTGTGTGTGAGAGAGAAAGAGAGAGTGTGTGTGTGAGAGAGAAAGAGTGTGTGTGTAGGAGAGAGAGGAAGTGTGTGTGTGTATAAGAGAGAGAGAGTGTGTGTGTGTGAGAAAGAGAGAGTGTGTGTGTGCCTATGAGAGAGAGATAGTGTGTGTGTGTGTGTGAAGTACAGGGTGAGTGAGTGAGATAGACAGAATGGAAAAATATCCTAACTTAACTCAATCCAACTTAATCTAATCTAATCTCATCTAATCTAACCTAACTCAAACCAACCTAATCTAAACTAACCAAACCAAACCCAATCTAACCCAAACCAACCCAACCTAACCTAACCCAAACCAACTCAACCTAACCTAACCTAACTCAACTTAATCCAACCCAACTCAACCCAACTCAACTCAACTCTACCCAATCAAACCATCCAAACCCAACTCAACCTAACATAACCTAACCTAACCTAACCATGCCTTCCATTACAGATCTTTTATTGAAACCTAACCTAACCTAACCAAATCCAACTCAATTCAACCTAACCTAACCAAACCCAACTCATTTCAATCTAACCTAACCAAACCAAACCCGACTCGACTCAACCCAACCTAACCAAACCAAACCAAACCTAACCAAACCAAACTCAACTCAACCCAACCAAACCAAACTCATTTCAACCTAACCTAACCAAACTCAATTCAATCTAACCAAACCAAACCTAACCTTCCATTACCGATCTTCTACTGAAACCTAACCTAACCTAACCTTCAATTACAGATCTTCTAACATACCCTAACCAAACTCAATTCAACCTAACCTAACCAAACCAAACCAAACTCAATTCAATTCAACCTAACCTAACCTAACCTAACCTAACCTAACCTAACCAAACCAAACCAAACCAAACCAAACCAAACCAAACTCAACTCAATTCAACCTAACCTAACCTAACGTTGCATTACAGATCTTCTACTGGACACATCTACTCTCTCTACCATTTTGGGTGATGTTGG
Organism: Petrolisthes cinctipes; assembly: GCA_033782935.1. Lineage (NCBI taxonomy): Eukaryota > Metazoa > Arthropoda > Malacostraca > Decapoda > Porcellanidae > Petrolisthes > Petrolisthes cinctipes. Next base: position 14,366 of record JAWQEG010008015.1, read on the forward strand.
TTCTACACGGACCTAACTTCTGGAAATGGTTATTGATTCCCGGTTCAGCCTTCATTATGGAGACGTGTTTGAGGGTTTGGCAAGTGTGTACATCCAGAGGCAAAACTACTATTACGGCAGGTCACACGTTGCCATCTCAGGTCAGTGGAGAAGTATTGTTTTTGTTGTTTTTCTTAAGCTCGTTGTTGATAGAGTTTATTTTTAGCTTTTTTTTTTTTTAGGTAGTTTGATCATTATTTTTTTTAGGCTTGTTTATAATTATGTTTTAGGCTCGTTGATAGGATTTGTTTATATCTACATTTTAGGCAGTTTGATCATTATTTTTTTTTTAGGCTTGTTTATAATTATGTTTTAGGCTCGTTGCTAGGGTTTGTTTATTTATATTTTTTAGGCTTTTTGATAATTATATTGTTTAGGCTTGTTTATAATTATGTTTTAGGCTCGTTGATAGAGTTTGTTTATTTTTTAGGCTTGTTGATAATTATATTTTAGGTTTGTTTACAACTATTTTTAAGCTTGTTAATTTCGTTTACCACACACACACACACACACACAGAAATATTCACAACACACCAATGCGTCACCTCTTACAAAACTCGTAATTAAATATATATCAAATTTCTTAATCAGGTTTATTGCAGTAAGTTTCTCAAATGACAAAAAGGTGGAGTATTTTTATTGATCATTATGTATTAAAGTAATGAGAGTAATTATTTGAAATGAGGGGCAAGTGAATTCATTTAGTTTTTTGTGTGTTAATTATAGGTTGGGTAAGCATACGTGGTGGTGCTTACCTTCACACACACACACACACACACACACACCTGTACGGAAATATACTAAGCACACACACACACCTGCAAATAAATACATACACACACACATACCTGTACGGAAAAAATAAAAAGCACACACACACACCTGCAAGAACTCACACACACACACACACACACACACACACACACACACACCTGTACGGAAAAATACAAAGCACACACACACACACACACACACACACACACACACACACACACACACACACACACACACACACACACACACACATCTGTACTGAAAAATACAAAGCACACACACACACACACACACACACACACACACGCCAGAATTAATCCACACAGGTCAAAAATAAATCTTTCTATTGATATGAAATTTTACTCCTATAAGGTTGAACACACACACACACACACACACACATTTCAACTGTGGTATTGGTGGTGGTGGGTACTGATTCCTCCAAAGTGTGCCACAAAACAACGTGTATCCTTGGGGGGAGTCTCTGTTTCGTGGCACAGTTTGGAGGAATCAGGAGCCTCCAATTCGAAGCTGTCATAAAAACTTACCCACTTTTGGAAGGAAACTTTTAAAATGTCGTGTGGTTTTGTAATTTTTTGGTGGTGTGTGGTGTGTGTGTGTGGGGGGGGGGGGGGGGCGGGAAATATTAGCCTTTATTATTGTTGTTATACTTATTATTATTATTATTATTATTATTATTATTGTTGTTGTTGTTGTTATTTCACGTCCACAACACCCACAAAACACATCCATCACACATACACACACACACACACACATTCATCACACACGAAGCACACACACACACACACACACCTGCAAGAACACACACACACACACACACACACACACACACACACACACACACACACACACACACACCTGCAAAAAAAAGAAAAAAATACTCACACATACACATCTCACACACATATCACACACACACACCTGCAAGAACACACACACACACACACCTGCAACACACACACACACATACCACGCCCACCTAACGCCCACGTATGACTCCCACACAGGTAGTAACTTTGGTAATCAGAAGACCTCGTGACTTCGACTTCCACCCTGGTGAATACGTGTATCTCAACATTCCCTCCATTGCAAGATTTGAGTGGCATCCTTTCACCATTTCATCTGCACCTGAGCTGGAGGGTGAGTGGGGAAGGAGTGGGGAGAGAGTGGGAGTGGGGGAAGGGATATATAGTGTAGGAGGGAGTGGGGGGGAGTGGGGAGAGTGGGGAAGGGGTGGGGAGAGAGTGGGTGAAGGGATATAGTGTAGGAGGGAGTGGGGGAGGAGTGGAAGGAGTGGGGTTAGTGGGGAAGGTGTGGGGAAGGAGTGGAGGGAGTGGGGTTAGTGTAAGAGGGGTTTGGGAGGGAGTAGGGGAAGTGATATAGTGTAGGAGGGGTTGGGGAAGGAGTGTGTGTGTGTAAAGATAATATGCATACCTTATGTGTGTGTGTGTGTGTATGTGTGCTTGAAGAAATAAGAACCTGTTTGTGTGTGTGTGTGTGCTTGAAGAAATAAAAACCTGGTTCTGGTTGTGTGTGTGTGTGTGTGTTTATGTGTGCTTGAAGAAATAAAAACCTGGTTCTGTGTGTGTGTGCTTGAAGAAATAAAAACCTGGTTGTGTGTTTCACCTGGTCTTGATCACGTCCTGGTCACGTGCTCACCAACTGTTACCCTCCCGGTGTGTGTGTGTGTGTGTGTAAAAATAAAACATATATAAAAACCATCACGTGTATACCAATTATAAAACAAATCTTTCACTTTCTCTCTCTCTCACACACACAGACGTCTTCACAGTGCACATCAGAGCCGTGGGGGAATGGACAAAACGAGTTTACGACCTCTTCAAACACCAAGAAGCAGAAGCAGAAACACAACCACAACAACAACAACAACAACAACAACATCAACAACAACAGAGCATCAACAAGGGGAAATACCATCAACAAAAATTTCAACAAGATCAACAAGTGTTTAGTTTGGAATACATACCCGAAGAGGAACATGAGTCTCATAGCAACAAAAAGGCTGCTATTTTTAATCTCGGTTACACTCCAGACGACGACGAACTGGAGCAGATTACCGATACTGTCATCCAGGTAAAAAAAAATATATATATATATCTCTGTCTCCCAGGTTAAAGGTGATGGCTGTAACAATAACAACACCTTTACTATAACAATAACTCTGTCTCCCAGGTTGAAAGTGATGTCTGTAACAATAACAACACCTTTATAATAACAATAACTCTGTCTCCCAGGTTGAAAGTGATGTCAGTAACAATAACAATGCCTTTACAATAACAATAACTCTGTCTCCCAGATTGAAAGTGATGTCTGTAACAATAACAATACCTTTACTATAACAATAACTCTGTCTCCCAGGTTGAAAGTGATGTCTGTAACAATAACATCACCTTTGCAATAACAATAACTCTGTCTCTCAGGTTGAAAGTGATGTCTGTAACAATAACAACACATTTACAATAACAATAACTCTGTCTCCCAGGTTGAAAGTGATGGTTGTAGCACGGGTAGTCGCTATGTCAACAATCTACTGGAGTTTAACCGTAAGATGAGTGTGTACAGTCGACCTGCCGCCCTCCTGCCCGTCGAGGTGCAGCGAAAACCCTCAGGTACACCACTAGACACGTTATACCAAGCTGTTTAATTATCTCTCCTTTTAATCTTTATTATATTTATCTGTTTATCTATCTGTTTATATTATGTTCAGTGTAGGCTATACAGTATATTCATTTATTACACTTATATTTATTTATTAGCTTTTCATTCTCTTTAGGCATGTATGATTGGGTTTTTTACTCAAGGCTTTTTATTTATTGTTTATTGGTTTATTTTTGTATATTTAGTGTAATTTTTTCTGTAATTAGGACATTTCATTTATACCTGAATTCCCTCCTCAGTGTCGCCAGCCAAATTGGAGGCCAACAACACAGTGTTAGGTCCGTACCCTCTGGAACGCAAGAAGTCCTCCAGCCTGTCCAACCTGGCGGCCCTCAAGACGGAACTGGAGCGAGGTCAAGGGGAGTCAGGTAACTCCTCACTCAGCGGCAGTACCTCAAGTCTCCACTCCTACACCGACCCCTTCAGCTCCCAGAATTACATGCTCGGACAAACCGGCAGCACTTTCGGACAAAACATCAGCGCTTTCGGACAAACCGCTGGCACTTACGAACAAAACAACAGCACATACGATCAAAACAACAGCACTTACGAACAAAACAAGAGTACTTTAAGCCACAGCAACACCTTCACCACCAGACCCCAGCAGTCCGCCCACCACCACGACCCCGCCCACACCCTCACCACCTCCCACACCTCCCCACAGCTTGGCAAGGAAGGGGCGCCTGGCTGGGGACTACACGAGACTGTTCACGTCCATCCACTCGTCAACAAGAAAATAGAGGCAAGTTTGGGTGTGTGTGAAATGTTTAATAATGTTGGGTTTGTTGTTCTGTGCTCAAAGGGGTACAGTGTGGAAATTATCAAAGCTGTGAAATATTTATACTAATTCCCTATTTGTCTTTTCACTCTCTCTCTCTCTCTCTCTCTCTCTCTCTCTCTCTCTCTCTCTCTCTCTCTCTCTCTGTGTGTGTGTAGGTATTAGTGTTTCTCTCTCTCTCTCTCTCTCTCTCTCTCTCTCTCTCTCTCTCTCTGTAGGTATTAGTGTTTCTCTCTCTCTCTCTCTCTCTCTCTCTCTCTCTCTCTCTCTCTCTCTCTCTCTCTCTCTCTCTCTGTATGTATTAGTCTCTCATTCTCTCTTTATGTATGCATGTATGTATGTATTAGTCTTTCTCTCTCCCTCTCTCTCTCTCTCATCTAACCAAAGGGCTTCTCCCTCCTGCAGGTACAGGTAGACGGTCCCTATGGTACTCCCTCCACCAGGATCTTCAGCGTCAGTCATGCCGTGTTGGTTGGGGCAGGAATTGGTGTCACGCCCTTCGCTGCCATCCTTCAGAGTGTCATGATGAGGTCAGGTCATGTCGCGTTATGGTTGTGGTTGGGTCAGGTGAAGTTAGGTGATGTCGGGTTGTGGTCGGGTCAGGTCAGGTGAAATTAGGTGATGTCTTGTCAGGTCAGGTCATGTCGGGTTATGGTCTGGTCTGGTCAGGTGAAGTTAGGTGATGAGTGTTCAGGTCAGGTCAGGTCATTTCAGATCATATGTGACCATGTGAGGCCAAACTGGGTTAGGTGAAGTTATGTGAAGTCATTTCAGCTCAGGTTTGGTGAGGTGAGGTCATATATGTATATATTAGCACCAGCATAATTAATGATCAACAGTTGGTGATGTGTGTGTGTGTGTGTGTGTGTGTGTGTGTGTGTGTGTGTATATATGTGTGTGTGTACAGATTATGGGTCTACATTTACACACAGCACTTTCCAATGATGTGTGTGTGTGTGTGTGTGTGTGTGTACATATTATAGTTCTACATTTACACACAGTACTTTACAATGATATATGTGTGTTACAGGTATCGTGCTGCCAAGGCCCCGTGTCCATACTGCCAGGTTCCTAGTTGTCTCGCCCTTCCCACAACACTCAGGAAACTACGTAAGGTATGTACACACAGTCAGTCACGAAAATGTACAGTGGGGATAGCGCCTTACTACAACCTCAATGGATTATAATATTTCTCATATAATCTAGGTTGGTGTATTACAGTGGGATAGCTCCTTACTACCACCTAAATACATTATAATATTTCATGTATAGTTTACCTTGGTGCAAAATATACTTTTGGTAATAGTGAAAACAATATGGTTATCCTCAAAAATACATCTT
>JAWQEG010008015.1:25000-35265 GCA_033782935.1 Petrolisthes cinctipes
ATTTAAATGTGTTTCCTGGCAGTGTTTTTGGAGGAATCTGTGTGCTCCTATTTTTCTCTCTCTCTCTCTCTCTCTCTCTCTCTCTCTCTCTCTCTCTCTCTCTCTCTCTCTCTCTCTCTCTCTCTCTTTACATATATACCTTCGTTACATAACCATACATACATACATGCATATATTATTAATTATCTTGTAATTTAAATACATACATACATACATGCATACATACATACATAATGTGTCTAATGGATGTATATATTTATGAAAAAATATATTTATACATGTTATATTCTGCGTATTATTGACCAGTATAAATAAATAAATAAATAAATAGAAATAATAATAATAAATACTAACTCTTTTTAGGGCATCTGCAAACTCGTTTTAATTAACATCATCACAAAACATCATAATAATTATATTTGTGATACATTTTATATTTATTTATATATATATATATTTTTTTTTCAACGATACAATACCTGCAGCAAAAAAAAAAAATAGTTCTGTAACACCTTGGAATAAAAAAAATGGATTCGATTAAAAATTAGTATAATGAGTATATGAAATAATTAATTAGTGTATATATATCTGTGTAGGCTATATATTTTAGTTCGTGTGACTCATTTATGGGACCCTTTGATGTAGTCAGAAGATTGGAGGTAAATAAGTCCTTCAAATATTGCCACGAAACAAACACACACACACACACACACACCTACAGTATATGGAAGGAAGGAGCTTAATTAATTGTTTCGTGGCATGGGCAGGAGGAATCAGAAGCCTCCAATTTTCAAACATGATCACAGACAGGTTCATTTTCTCCAATTTATCTTTTTCGTTTGTGAATTGGAAGGCTACTGATTCCCCCTAATACCTCGACCAGAAAACAGCAGCTGATCTCATATTAGTCACATTAATTAAGGTCATTTGTTTCCTGAAATAGTTTAATTGGAGGAATCAGAGACCTTCCAGTTGATTGTATGTATGTATGTATGTATGTTTATACTGGATTTGTCGAAGTATAAATACATTATTATTTAGGTTCAATAAATGTGTATATTATATATATAAGAGTAAGTATATGTAAACTATCGTAGTCATAATTATCATGATGAAAGATAACAAAGACATCATTGAAAATAATAATAATAATAATAATAATAAACATACAACAGCTCCTCAACACAACACCTTATAATTATACGAGTCTTCCATAAATATATATAGGTTTTCTTTGAAGATGAAAGTTTGTTCCTGCTGTTTCCTGATATAAGTTTTGTATTCGATTTATCCTGTAATTCCTTTGCTTATATATATATTTTTTCACGTATTATTTTTATTTGGTATGATAGGAGTTATTTATTATTATTCCTGCTGAAGCCTTATACTGTCACCACTGAATGTAATTTTTTTTTCTGTATCGTGGAAATTGAGTGATCATTTGTTGGACTGTCATATAACCATACCGGTAGTTTACGTTCATTTAATTACTATTTAACGAAGGAACCAAGTAATGTAATACAGTATGATGAGTCTCGTTGTATATTTTCCACTCCTCGATACAAAATTGTGTGGAAATATGTACTTATACGGTCCATTTTTAGTAGGAATGAGTGAAGTTAAGAGGCAGATGGATAATAGTATAGGTGTTGGTGTTGGTGGTGGTGGTGGTGAACAGCGCATGCGTCAGTAGTGTTGTACCCATATCACCATAACTATTAAAATACACACAGTGAATAATTATTTACTCTAATTGACGCAACTTGTACGATTAATCAGAAGGTATAGATTAATATGACTCATGTGATTACCAGGGTAGGAATGACACCACCTAAATAATATTGGGTAATAACAAACACGTAAAATAAGGGAGAATTATCTAGTGATCACCGGCAACTATATAATATATATCCAAATGTTGCCACTGTAGTTGGGAAAGAAAAAGATTAGATAATATCATTTTGAGTGATAAAATAAACTCTATATATCAACATACCTCATACGATAACCAGGGTAGGAATGACCACACCTAGATAAAATAAATAAACACTTGGTAATAACAAACACGTATAGATAAATAAGAGAGAAAGAACTAGTGACCCCCGGCAACTAAATACATATAAATCTAAAGTTGCCAGTGTAGTCAGGAATGGAAACAAAAAGGTTCACACACACTTCAGTTTGAGGCTGGCACGTGGTTGGAGTAGTATCTGTGTCTTTTGCCTTGGGTTGGTGTGTCTTGTATTTAATCCCACCCACAACAAATTAAAATGTCCGAGGAGACCAATGGACAGGAGAATGGGACCGTGCCAGAGGTGGAGCTTATTATAAAGGTGAGTAGTCTATGGGGTGGATTGGTTTGTGTGTTTGTTTTAATATGGGAGAGAAAAAGTGAAAGGCTTTTGACTGTGGAGGGCGACTTAGACAGCAGCACACACACACACACTCACACACACACACACACACACGCACATACACATACATTCACAAACACATACATATACATTCACACACGCCCATATTCACACACACACCACGCCCGCTACATACATACACACTCCCGGTGCACACACACTGAACACACGTACACACCACGCCCGCTACATCTACACACACACACTCACACACACACTACGCCCGCTGCACACACACACTGACACACACACACACATACCACACACACTGACACACGCACACACACACAACGCCCGCTACACACACACTGACACACACACACATTTTCCTGGATTTGAAATGAATGAATAGTGGTAATGGCGTTTTTTTATTATGGTACTGAATTATTATTTGTATTGTCTTCTGGTGCTGTGAAGGTAAGGCAATTAATTAATAAAAAAGGCATTTCAGCCAGGGTCAAACTTCACGATAAACTCTCTTCGTATCACAAAAATGAAAGCTATATAAATGTTTTCCTTTTGTGTCTTTACTGTATTTGCTTTCACTGCTAATTGAGAGAGAGAGAGAGAGAGAGAGAGAGAGAGAGAGAGAGAGAGAGAGAGAGTGTCATGTGCCTTACTGATAATTATTTAAAACCGATAAACAAAAAAACTTAATATTATAAAAAAAAAATAGCTCAGAAAGCCTCATCATGATCTGTGTTAAAAGTATCTGGCTAAGGAATCATTGTTATTAATACAACATAGCACATTATTATTGCACCATAGAAGTGAATTATAGCAGTGCCTCACGATTTAATAATTATATATATCAACAAGTTATTCATTCCCGGTGTTCAGAATTTACCCTAAGATATTTTTAGAAGCTGATGTGAAGTGAGGTATATCGTAGGTATCTTAAATTCTACTTTTTTTCGACTTAATATTAATAATAATAATGCATTCGGCAAAACTAATCAACTCTCTAACATAAATCAAAATGAAGTTCAAGTAATTTCTGTTTAGTTTCTAGGTTTTCACAGAATCGTAGTAGGCTATGGTAGTAAATATTCATAGCCAATCATCTCTTTTAAAGTAAAATGAAGGGATTCATATGTTTGTGTTTTTTTGTTTTGTTTTTTTTACATTTTATTTAATGGTTTCTAGATATGAAATGATGCAATCTTGTTAACCTTTTATTTATGGTGTGTGTGTGTGTGTGTGTCCAGGAGCCAGACAATCAAGTTATTATATGTGATTTTCACTCGACTTATCCACACTATTAGGCAGCATTTTATATATTGTGTAAAATGCACTCACTCGAAAGGTATATACCATATTGCTTGTAGATTTAGGCTAGTTAGGGTTAGGTCTGTTCAGTCATATGATGTGTGGAAATGCCTAAATCTGTTTCATTATGAGTGACAGTAGGCAAAAAGAAAATATGATTGAAGATCTAACCTGTATTTTATATGCTTTCACACACACACACACACACACACTCACTCACTAGAATTCCCAACTCACCCTAGCCACACCCAAATCTCTATCGTGAGCACCCTGCAACACACACACACAAACAGACACACACACACACACACACATACACACACACACACACACACCAGTCCTCAGTCAGTGTGTGGCAATGCAGTGGGTACAAACCACGAGAATATAATCAGTTACTGTCCCATTTCCTAATCTCCTCTGATAAGGTAGGCACGCCGCTTGCTTATCGTTTACATTTTGTCATGTCGTTCCGGAGACCATTGTGTGTGTGTGTCAGTTTTATAGGGGGTCACTGAGGGTGCTTTGGGAATTTTTTGAGGGCGTGTGTGTAGCCTACTTGAGGTATCCTGTGTGTGTGTGTCGCAGTGGGTGAGGGCGTATTGGGGGTGTGGGTTTAAGGTGCTTTGGGAATTTGTTAGTGTGTGTGTGTGTGTGTGTTTATTCGAGGATATCCTGTGTATGTCTGTGTGTGTGTGGGGATGGACTTGATTCAGACGCGAGAACGTAGAATGTGGAACAGCAGATGTGTGAGGGTGGTGGGTGTGGTGGCAGATGTGTAGAGATAGAAATGGGAGTAGCCTAGACCTGACTGCGTGTTTCTCTCTCTCTCTCTCTCTCTCTCTCTCTCTCTTTAGATAAGCCTTTCTCTTACATTCCAGTGTTGTAAGATGCAGATAGATACCAAGCTGTGTGAGTTTTTGATGTAATTTGTCTTGGATTGCATTATATTTTAATGAAAAGGCCAAGAAATATGATAAATGACAAATTGATTAAGCAAACATTCACACAACTGGTCGCTTTTATCTGCATACTATCAACACTGGAATGTACAGCCACAATCAAATAACCACCGACACTTTCCTTCCATTGTGCAAATAAATCAGTATCATATCAAAATATAATCATACAATCAATACCTTACGTCAACTCAACCCCCTCAATTATTATTATTATGAGGTGCTGCAAAATCATACACGTGTTGTTCTTTATTACCAATATATTTACTACGATGGAAGGAAGGAAAGTGTTGATGGATATTTGATTGTGGCTGTACGCTAAACGTGTATCCAACCAAGGTCAAAATATTTAGAAGGGAACCGGTGCACTTTCGCCAACACACACACACAAGACAAAAAGTGTAATGTATTGAGGTGAGGGAGAGGAGTGGCAGGTGTCAGCGTGTGGTGACTGGCTGGCTGGCTGCTGTTTGTGTGGTGGTGATGATGAGCCCATGAGTGAAATTGTGAAAGCAAGTGTGCCGTAAAAATGCGTGTGGCTTGGCTTGGCTTGGCTGAGGGTGAGTGAGAGAGACCATCGTGAAAGTAGGAAGGAGTGAAGTGTGAGTGTGGACTAGTGATCTTGATGGAATGTAGGATGTAGCCTAATATTACGGTGAGAGAACTGCCGGTATGGAAAATTGTGTGTTAATGAATTCGTGTGTTTGAGAGAGAGAGAGAGAGAGAGAGCAGGAAAGGACAAGTTAAATAGGCTATATATGAATTAGGTTGGAAAATCATACCTCAAATTTTCACCAGATGAATAGATTCGCCTTAATTTAACCCGCCAAAGTAAAATAATTTGATTCGCCTTAAGGACCCTGTGATCGTGTATGAGACTATAGATGATTTCTGATTCCTCCTGACTTTGCCACGAAACAAGCTCCTTCAATATAGGTGGTGTTTCGTGGCAATGTTTGAAGGACTCACAAACATCCAATTTTCTGGCTTAACTCCCCAAAAGTAAAATAAATAAATGACTGTCGAGCTTTTCACTTTTCCAGACTAGGCTAGGCTAACTTGAGACGATACGAGGCGTCCAAAAAACTATACTGATGGGATTTGTGGTAACCTATACACCTCGCCTCGATTGTCTATCTGTCTATGTATGTAGGACGTTGTAGCTGTTGTAGGCTAATGACGATGGTGGTATTTGTGGTTTTATCTACGGCACCTAAACATCTGCTGTCTGTTTAAGCTAGGACGTGTGTGTGTGTGTGTGTGTGTGTGTGTGTTCTTGTAAGTGGGTCTAGGTTGAGGTGTGTGTGTGTGTATTATTTTTTTCTTAATGGTGCAGGTAGAGTCTTGGTTTAAAAACTTCTTCCCTCCTGATTTATTTAGCCAAATGAGAACATTATTGATTATGATCATACTGTAGATTTAAAAAAAAAAAGTTATTATTTTAAACACGTGTTTGTGGTTAAGCTAGTGTCTGCTTTATTGCGAGGCTGGAAAGAAAGCTGTGTGTTTTGATGGGAAAGACAGAGAGTTTGTTAAAGAAATACAACAAAGGTTTTTAAGGTTAATTGTCAAGAGAGAGAGAGAGAGAGAGAGAGAGAGAGAGAGAGAGAGAAGGGGGGAAAGAGGTGAGTGGGGGGCTGGCCCTGACCTAGCCTGTGGTTTTCTCTGCCTCCTCCCTCTTCCCTACCCCCTACCCTACCTCCCAGCCTGCCTGCCTGCCTGCCTCGCCCCCTCACTCGTCGGCTTCCAAACCTGCCTTACCTCACCTCACTCTGACTCATCCTCTCCAGTCCACCCACTAGCCCAACCACCCACTCACTCACTCGCCCACCCACTCACTCACTCGCCCACCCACTCGCCCACTCGCCCACCCACTCACTCAAGATTCCAGGTCACGTCGTCATTCCCACCCACACCCAAACCACTTACACCCACCTGTATTCATTCCTCGTCTCCTACCTCCTACGTCCTCTCTCCTCCCTACCATTATTTCCCCATGTCCTACACCCATACACACACACGCCCTTTCTCCACTCATTCACATTTATATATTATTTATCTACACACACACACACACACACACACACAAACACAAGAGAGAAGGAAGGAAGAGCGGGAGGAGATAGGAGAGAGAGGAGGAGAGGGAAGATTGGTAGGAGGGAGAGAGAAGGGGAGAGGGAAGATTGGGAGGAAGGAGAGAGAGGGAGGAGGGAAGATTGGGAGGAAGGAGAGAGAGGTAGAGCGGGTGGAGGAAGGAGAGAGAGGGAAGATTGGTAGGAGGGAGGGAAGGAAGGAGAGAAAGATCCCATCATCACTGCCCTTGACTTCCGTTAAAATCACCCACCGACAGACAGACAGACACCAGCCAAAGAGTCGCTACAATACTGAAGTCACGTTGGCAGATGATGAGGTGTGTGTCGGCAAAGGATAGCACTTACTGTATGTGTGTGTGTGTGTGTCGGCAAAGGATAGCACTTACTGTATGTGTGTGTGTGTGTGTGGGCAAAGGATAGCACTTACTGTATGTGAACTGTTAATGAGTGTGTATGTGTGTCGTTAAAGGATAGCAGTTATTGTATGTGACCTATTAATGTGTGTGTGTGTGTGTGTGTGTGTCGTCAAAGGATAGCAGTTACTGTATGTGACATGTTGATATACATGTGTGTGTATGTGTGTGTCGGTCGTCGTCACTGGATGGCATTTACTGTACGTGACTTATTAGTGTGCGTGTGTGTGTGTATATAGAGAGAGAGAAAAAGAGAGAGAACAGATGACGTAAGGATATAAATAATCCTTAACTCACTTCCTGTCCGTTACAACAACAATAACAACAACGACAATAACAACAATCATACACCCCACCAACAACAACAAAACACACACAAGTAACAATAGGTGCCGTTGAAAAAAAGAAAACAAACCATAACAACCAATCGTTTAGCAATACTGTGAACAACAATGGCAACACAGGAATTTACCTTCAACCACAACATAGGGCTTAGTAACATGTACAGTCACGACCCATAATAAGTATCCAGGTCTACTTCGAATAGCTTGATGATGGAGTATTAAGGTGGTAATTATTTATTTTTTTGGTACATTGGAGTGCCTTGATTCCTCCAAAGTATGATAGGAAACAGGACCAGAAGAGCAAAAGTAATGGTGTTCTGTTGCTTGGAATAGTTTTGAGGATTCAGTTGCTCTAGATTTACCAACACAATATATCCCTCTTAATTAAGGGACCCTGTGATGTAGTCAGAAAATTGGAGGTTAAAGAGTCCTTCAAATATTCCCACGAAACGCCACCTAGGGTTTTCTATATGGAAGAAGCTTGTTTCGTGGCATGGTCAGGAGGAATCAGAAGCCTCCAATTTTCATACACGATCACAGGGTCCTTAATTAAAAACGAGCTTCAGCAAGTGTGAATGAGACAGGATAAGTATTGTTGTAAATATTTCACTGGTTTGTCGGATAATTCCTTTGTGATATAAAATAATTAGTGTCAGTATATGTGTGTGTGTGTGTGTGTGTGTTGATGTGGGTGTGGTCTGAAGTGTAGCGTAGCCGGATGCGGGTATGGCTTGTGTGTGTGTGTGTAACCTGAGTAACCTACCTAGGGTGTGGTGTGTAGAGGCACCTTAGTTCACACCACTACCACCATCATACCACTAACACCATTATACCACTAACACTACCACCATTATACCACTACCATCATCATAAAACTACCAACACTACCACCTTCAAACCAATACCACCAGCACTACCACCTTCAAACCAATACCACCAGCACTACCACCATACCACCAGCACTACCACCATGCCACCAGCACTACCAACCACTACTACCATACCACCAGCACACCACTACTACCTTACCCACTCCCATCACTACCACCATCAATACTACCTTTACCACCATCACTACTACTCCCAACCACTACCACTACTACCAGCACTACCACCATCACCACCACCATCACTACCCCACCACCACCACCATCACTACCCCACCACCACTATCAATACACCACCACTATCACCATCATTACCATCATCATCAATATCTCATTTCCCTTTTTTCACTACCACCATCCACCACCACTACCCTCACTACTACCACCTCTTTCCTACCACTGCCTCCACAAACCACCACTACCCCCTCTTTCCTACCACTACCACCACCTCTTTCACTACCACTACTACCACCACCACCACCTCTTTCACTACCACTACCACCATCTCTTTTCCTACCACCACCACCACCACCTCTTTCCCTACCACCACCACCACCACCACCACCTCTTTCACTACCACCACCACTACCACCACATCCCCCTCTTTCCCTACCACTACCACCACCACCACCACCACCAGGCTAGACTAACTGGTTTGTGGTGTGTGTGTGTTCTTATTATTCTTCATTATCAAATATGTCGTTCATCATCATCATCATCAATATATTCCTCATTATCATCATCATCTTTTTTAGTAATTATAGTTGCAGATAAAAGAGAGGGGGATATAATTATATAAGTAATGATAAAAGTGATTAAGGGCTGTAATTCACTTTTGTTACTTACATTGAAGAGCACCTTGATTCCTCCAAAGTATGCCAGGAAACAACAGGACCAGATGAGCAAAAATAATGGTGTTCTTCTGTTGCTTGGAATAAATAGTTTGGAGAAAGGAATAATTTTGTACCAGATTTACCAACACTGCACCACTTCCCCCTTAATTATAAAGTAAGATAAGGGGGAGATAAGTATATAGACTAATTGATTAATCCTTTTATTGTTGTATTTTCTGATAGTATAAAAAAAATGAGGCTTCTCGTAGATACCAAAAAATCTTAAGGGAAGATTCTATTGTTGGTGAATTGGAAGGTCTGTTTTTCTGGCAGGGTTAGGAGGAATCAGTAGCCTTTTAATTCGACAACACGATAGTCTTCTTAACCCTGTAGAGAGAGGAAGGAGGTAGGGAGAAGAAAGACTAACACACACACACACACACACACACACACACACACACACACACAGAAAAGAGTTAAGAGGAATCATTAGCCCTCTCCTTAACCCTGTAGAGAGAGGAAGGAGGTAAGGAGAAGATAGACTAACACATACACACAGACAAGAGTTAAGAGGAATCAGTCGCCTTCTCCTTAACCCTGTAGAGAGAGGAAGGAGGTAAGGAGGAGATAGACTAACACACACACACACACACATACACAGAAAAGAGTTAGGATGAATCATTAGCCTTCTCCTTAACCCTGTAGAGAGAGGAAGGAGGTAAGGAGAAGACAGACTAACACACACACAGACACACAAGACTTGATGATAATTATTATGCTGTACACGTCTCTAGGATCTGACTTGTGTACTCGTCATCCTCTCTCTCTCTCTCTCTCTCTCTCTCTCTCTCTCTCTCTCTCTCTCTCATTATGACGACGGTTGGGGAGTAAAGTGAGGAGAGGGTAGGGGGCCTCTCTTTAATTTCTCTCTCACACACTCTCTCTCTCACACACACACACACACACACACACACACACACACACACACACACACACACACACACACACACACACACACACACACACACACACACTCTCTCTCTCTCTCTCTCTCTC
>JAWQEG010008016.1:0-7500 GCA_033782935.1 Petrolisthes cinctipes
CGTAGTAAATATCTCTGTAATAAAGAACACGTGTAGAATTTCTGTGTGTGTGTGTGTCTGTCTGTCTGTCTGTCTGTCTGTCTGCTTGTGTGTGTGTGTGTGTCTATCTGCATGTCTGTCTGTGTCTATCTGCATGTCTGTCTGTCTGCTTGTGTGTGTGTCTGTCTGTCTGTCTGTCTGTCTGCTTGTGTATGTGCCTGTCTGCGTGTGTATGTCTGTCTGCTTGTGTGTGTGTCTCTGCAGTTAAACTAATATATTAATTAAGTCATGTTACTTCTTTACCCCCCAAAAAATATGGGTCCGTTATCCCACTGGGGTATTTTTCCCCTGGGTTGGCAAATACTGACTTAGAGGTTTTGTTTACACCTGTGGTTTGGCTACATATATATAATTATAATGCTAAACCTTTTCACCACTCTGTAGATTAACTAGCTAAAGCAGGGTTTCCCAAACTTTTTTTTTAGTACAGTTGAGCAAGTAAAATGAGTGTATAAGGCCACATTCTCTCTCTCTCTCTCTCTCTCTCTCTCTCTCTCTCTCTCTCTCTCTCTCTCTCTCTCTCTCTCTCTCTGTCAGTCAGTCAGTCACGTTCCACTTCTGGAGTAGATTAACTAGCTAAACTTTTTACTTTTAATTGACTATGTCGTTATTGTCATAGATATATAAACCAATATCAATAAAAACTGAATATTTTTAGGAAAGGTTAGGTTAGATTAGGTTATATGAATATTGACATTATTACTCTGTTTTAAAATTATATTCACAATGACGTGAAGACTGTGTGTGTGTGTGTGTGTGTGTGTGTACTGTGTGTGTGTGTGTGTGTACGGTACTGTGTGTGTGTGTGTGTGTGTGTGTACAGTATTGTGTGTGTGTGTGTGTGTACGGTACTGTGTGTGTGTGTGTGTGTGTGTGTACGGTACTGTGTGTGTGTGTATGTGTACAGTACTGTGTGTGTGTGTGTGTGTATGTGTACAGTACTGTGTGTGTGTGTGTGTATGTATGTGTGTGTATGTGTTTGTACAGTACTGTGTGTGTACAGTACTGTATGTATGTATGTGTACAGTACTGTGTGTGTACAGTACTGTGTGTGTAGTAGTAGGTTAAGTGATTAATATTAGGTACAGCACCAGTGAGGTCATACAGCAAGCAGGAAGGTAATAGAGAGAGAGAGAGAGAGAGATTGATATTAGGGGACCGAAGGGGCATAAAAACCTTGCAAATATTAACCAAAATACCTGTGTGTATGTATGTATGTATGTGTGTGTGTAGCAGGTGTATGTGTGTGTGTATGTATAAGGTGTGTGTGTGTAGCAGGTGTATGTATGTGTGTAGCAGGTGTATGTATGTAGCAGGTGTATGTGTGTGTGTGTAGCAGGTGTATGTATGTGTGTGTGTAGCAGGTGTATGTATGTGTGTGTGTAGCAGGTGTATGTATGTGTGTGTATAACAGGTGTATGTTTGTATGTGTGTAGCAGGTGTATGTATGTGTGTGTGTAGCAGGTGTATGTATGTATGTAGCAGGTGTATGTATGTGTGTAGCAGGTGTATGTATGTATGTGTGTGTGTAGCAGGTGTATGTGTGTATGTGTGTGTGTAGCAGGTGTATGTATGTATGTGTGTAGCAGGTGTATGTGTGTGTGTGTGTAGCAGGTGTATGTGTGTGTGTGTGTAGCAGGTGTATGTATGTATGTAGCAGGTGTATGTATGTGTGTGTGTGTGTAGCAGGTGTATGTATGTGTGTGTGTAGCAGGTGTTTGTATGTGTGTGTGTAGCAGGTGTATGTATGTATGTATGTATGTGTTTCATTCACGTTACTCATTTTTACCCATGTCACTTTCGTGTATGTGTGTATATATTGGGTG
The DNA here is from genome assembly GCA_033782935.1 of Petrolisthes cinctipes. Lineage (NCBI taxonomy): Eukaryota > Metazoa > Arthropoda > Malacostraca > Decapoda > Porcellanidae > Petrolisthes > Petrolisthes cinctipes. The sequence goes on from JAWQEG010008016.1 coordinate 1,866, forward strand.
TGTGTGTGTGTATATATTGGGTATGTGTGTGTGTGTATATATTGGGTATGTGTGTGTGTGTATATATTGGGTATGTGTGTGTGTGTATATATTGGGTATGTGTGTGTGTGTATATATTGGGTATGTGTGTGTGTGTATATTTTGGGTATGTGTGTGTGTGTATATTTTGGGTATGTATGTATGTGTATGTATGGGGTATGTATATATATGTATTTTGGGTCTCTCTCTCTCTCTCTCTCTCTCTCTCTCTCTCTCTCTCTCTCTCTCTCTCTCCTCTCTCTCTCTCTCTCTCTCTCTCTCTCTCTCTCTCTCTCTCTCTCTCTCTCTCTCTCTCAGCGAAGACTTGGCAACACTGCAATTCTATACACATATTTGGCAACACTGATTCTCTCTCTCCACTCCATTTTCTCTCCTTTCCTCCTCCTCTCTCTTTCTCTCTCTCTCTCCTTTCCTCCACCACTCTCTCTCTCTCTCTCTCTCTCTCTCTCTCTCTCTCTCTCTCTCTCTCTCTCTCTCTCTCTCTCTCTCTCTCTCTCTCTCTCTCCATTTTCTCCTTTCCTCCACCACTCCATTTTCTCTCCCATCTTCTCATTTCTCTAACTTTTTTCTGGCGCTATATGACCTCACTGTTGCGACGCTTAATACCAATCAATCAATCCATATTACCATTGTTTATGTATTTATTTATTTATTTATTTATTTATTTAGTACGTAAGATGGGACGTGAATTTCTGATGTCGGCTGTACATGTGTTATTATTATTATGGTATTTAGGTTGTTGATGTTGGTGTGTATTTGTTATTATTTTTATTATTATTATTGTTGTTGTTGTTGTTGTTGATGTTCTCCCGGGTCAGAATGTCATCCTGCCCCACAGACCCCTGGTACACTCTGGTCACAGTGAAAAAACAAATTAAAATAAAGGAGGGGTTGTATGTCCCTATATGTGTGGACTACTGAAACGCATCCCAAGGAAATGGGACCACAGCTTACTGGACCAGGGAGTGTGTATGTCCCTATATGTCTGTATGTCCCTATATGCCTGGGTTACTGAAGCACATCCCAAGGAAATAGTACCACAGCTTACTGGACCAGGGAGTGTGTATGTCCCTATATATCTGGACTACTGAAGCACATCCCAGGGTAATGGGACCACAGCTTACTGGACCAGGGAGTCTGTATGTCCCTATATGTGTGTATGTCCCTATATGTCTGGGGTACTGAAGCACATCCCAAGGAAATGGAACCAGAGCTTACTGGACCAGGGAGTGTGGGGGCCTCATTGGGGGGAAGGCTTTGATAACACAGCCAGTGGTGTGGGCCCAAGTCCACATTACCACAAGAGGTACAAGTGGGGCCGTACCTTCCATGACATCAGCCCTGAAGGCACCATTAGGGGGGAGGGAGTTTGGCCCAAGTCCACGTTACCACAAGAGGTACAAGTAGGGCCGTACCTTCCATGAGACCAGCCCTGAAGGCACCATAAGGGGGGAGGGAGTTTACACTGCTGTATACAAAGGGAAATGTACCCCCGTGTGCTGGCCGTCCACACACCAGTGGGAATAAAAAAAAAAAAAAAGTCCTCCGGTTGCAGTTCACCTCACGTGTATTTTTAATCCATGTGGACAGATGTTGTCAAATTCATTATAAAGTGACCAGATCCTACAACAATCTTTATTTTAGCCCTGTGTGGGATAACTAATGTTCACAGAGAATAAAGTCAGCCCCACTGGTACCTTGGTATTTAGGTTATGGTACTTACTATGGCTTCAGGTTAAAATGAAGCCATGGTAGTAGTTGTGGTAGTAGTTATAGTTAAGGATAAATGTATGTATGGTAGTAGTGTTATAGTTAGAGATAAATGTATGGTAGTAAATGGTAGGATAGGAAATTGAATGTATGGTAGTAGTAATAAGGGATAAAACATTATAATGGGAATATTTAACCTAAGAAATATTTAATGTAATTTGCCCCCTACTCCCGCACCCCCTAAGCCTGTCCCCTACTCCCGCACCCCCCAAGCCTCTCCCCCTACTCCCGCATCCCTCTAAGCCTCTCCCCCTATTACTGCACCCCCTTAACTTAATGAATATATAATTTAATTTGTATATATTCTCTATTTTCAAACACAATGGGAGATAAGGAATATTTAACCTTAGTAATATTTAACCTAAGGAGTATTTAACCTAAGGAATATTTAACCTAAGTAAATATTTAATCTACAGAATATTTTATTTAATTTGTATATGTTTCCTATTTAACCTAAGGAATATTTAACCTATTTAATATTTTAAGTAATGAGTATATAATTTAATTTGTATATATTTCCTATTTTCAGACACAATGGGAGATAAGGAGGAACAAGTACAGCGTGCCAAGTTGGCTGAACAGGCAGAAAGATATGATGATATGGCTGCTGCAATGAAACAAGTTACAGAAACAGGTATTACATTATTATTACAGAAAATATGTATGTGTAGATTGTATTAATGTGTACTTAGCTTATTTACATACATATATACCTGCATAGAGAGACAGACACAGACGGACAGACAGAGACATACAACTTTATTAGACTATCAAAGAAACAAGTTACAGAAACAGGTTAGTTATTATGTTATACAATATATATATGTATGTAGATTGTATTAATAGATTATATATACCTACTTTACATACATACCTACTTTACATACATACATACCTACCGTACATACACAGACAGACAGACAGACATACATATTAACTTACATACATACCTAAATACAACTTTATTAGACTAACAATTAAACAAGTTACAGAAACAGGTAAATTATTATTATATACAAAATATATATGTAGATTATAGACAGACCTACATATCTACATACACCTACCTAAAAACCTACCTACAATTCTACCTAACCTACCTACCTACCTAACCTACCTACCTACCTAACCTACCTACCTACCTTACCTAACCTACCTACCTAACCTACCTACCTACCTAACCTACCTACCTAACCTAACCTAACCTACCTACCTACCTAACCTAACCTACCTACCTAACCTACCTACCTACCTACCTACCTACCTACCTAACCTACCTACCTAACCTACCTACCTAACCTACCTACCTACCTTACCTACCTACCTAACCTACCTACCTACCTTACCTACCTACCTACCTACCTTACCTAACCTACCTACCTTACCTAACCTACCTACCTTACCTAACCTACCTACCTACACCTACCTACCTACACCTACCTACACCTACCTACCTACACCTACCTACCTACACCTACCTACCTACCTACCTACACCTACCTACCTACCTACCTACCTACCTACCTACCTACCTACACCTACCTACCTACCTACCTACCTACCTACCTACCTACCTACACCTACCTACCTACCTACACCTACCTACCTACCTACACCTAACTACCTACCTACACCTACCTACCTACCTACACCTACCTACCTACCTACACCTACCTACCTACCTACACCTAACTACCTAACTACCTACCTACCTACACCTAACTACCTACCTACCTACACCTAACTACCTACCTACCTACACCTAACTACCTACCTACCTACACCTAACTACCTACCTACCTACACCTAACTACCTACCTACCTACACCTAACTACCTACCTACCTACACCTAACTACCTACACCTAACTACCTACACACCTACACCTAACTACCTACCTACCTACACCTAACTACCTACCTACCTACACCTAACTACCTACCTACACCTAACTACCTACCTACCTACCTACACCTACCTACCTACCTACCTACCTACTTACCTACCTACCTACACCTACCTACCTACCTACCTACCTACCTACCTACCTACCTACCTACCTACACCTACCTACCTACCTACCTACCTACAGACCTACCTACCTACAGACCTACCTATTTACAGACCTACCTACAGACCTACCTACAGACCTACCTATTTACAGACCTACCTACAGACCTACCGACCTACTTACATACATACATACAGACCTACCTACATACATACATACATACATACATACAGACCTACCTACATACATACATACATACATACATACAGACCTACCTACATACATACATACATACAGACCTACCTACCTACACACAGACCTACCTACCTACACACAGACCTACCTACCTACATACACACATACACACAGACCTACCTACCTACATACACACATACACACAGACCTACCTACCTACATACACACATACACACAGACCTACCTACCTACATACACACATACACACAGACCTACCTACCTACATACACACATACACACAGACCTACATACACACAGACCTACCTACCTACATACACACATACACACAGACCTACCTACCTACATACACACAGACCTACCTACCTACATACACACATACAGACCTACCTACCTACATACACACATACAGACCTACCTACCTACCTACATACACACAGTCCTACCTACCTACATACACACACACATACAGACCTACCTACACACATACAGACCTACCTACACACAGACCTACCTACACACATACACATACAGACCTACCTACCTACATACAGTCCTACCTACCTACATACATACACACATACAGACCTACCTACCTACATACATACATACAGTCCTACCTACCTACATACACACATACAGACCTACATACATACATACAGTCCTACCTACCTACCTACATACATACAGTCCTACCTATCTACCTACATACACGCATACAGACCTACCTACCTATATACACACATACAGACCTACCTACCTACCTACATACACACATACAGACCTACCTACCTACATACACACACACATACAGACCTACCTACCTACATATACACATACAGACCTACCTACCTACATTCACACATACAGACCTACCTACCTACATTCACACATACAGACCTACCTACCTACCTACATACACACATACAGACCTACCTACCTACATACACACAGACCTACCTACCTACATATACACATACACACAGACCTACCTACATATACACATACACACAGACCTACCTACATATACACATACAGACCTACCTACCTACATATACACATACAGACCTACCTACCTACATATACACATACAGACCTACCTACCTACATATACACATACAGACCTACCTACCTACATATACACATACAGACCTACCTACCTACATTCACACATACAGACCTACCTACCTACATTCACACATACAGACCTACATACTTACATACATACAGACAGTCATACATACAGACATACAGTCATACTTGCAGACATACCTACAGTCCTACCTACCTACAGTCATTCCTACCTACCTACATACATATAAACTTCACAAAATCAACATGTGTTTATTGGCAAGGTTAGGTTAGGTCTGGTTGTGTTGGGTTTTGTTGGGTTGGGTTGTATTAGGTAGGGTCGGGTTAGGTTGGGTTAGATTAAGATAGGTTAGGTTAGATTGAGATAGGTTTGGTTAGGATAGGTTAGATTAGTTTAAGATAGGTTAGGTTAAGATAGGTTTGGTCAGGTTAGGTTAGGTTTGGTTAGATTGAAATAGGTTAGGTTAGGTTTGGTTTGGTTTGGTTAGATTAGTTTAAGATAGGTTTGGT
>JAWQEG010008016.1:15000-17500 GCA_033782935.1 Petrolisthes cinctipes
TATAGGTGTGGAGCTCTCTACTTAATATTATCTTTAACTAATCTCTAATTTTATCATCTTTCTCTTTCTTCCCTATAGGTGTGGAGCTCTCAAACGAGGAGCGTAATCTTTTGTCAGTACAAATTAAAGCCCAATTTTATCGTTAATTAATCTCCAATATCGTAGTTTTCCCTAATTAACCTCCAATTTTATATCCAATCTCTTCTTTTTCCTTAATCAACGTCCAATATTATCATTAACTAACATCCAATCTCATCTTTCTTTTTCTTTCCTATAGGTGTGGAGCTCTCAAACGTATTTTTATCGATAATCTAATTAATTAATCACCAATTTTCTCTTTTCTTTGCTATAGGTGTGGAGTTCTCAAACGAGGAGCGTAATCTTTTGTCAGTACAATTTTATCGTTAATTAATCTCCAATCTCGTCTTTTTCCTTAATTAACGTCCAATATTATCTTTAACATTCAATCTTCGTCTTGTTCCTTAATTAACATCCAATATTATCTTTAACTAACATCCAATCTCATCTTTTTCTTCCCTCTAGGTGTGGAGCTCTCAAACGAGGAGCGTAATCTTTTGTCAGTAGCCTACAAGAATGTGGTTGGGGCTCGGAGAAGTTCGTGGCGAGTCATCTCCTCCATAGAACAGAAGACAGAAGGCTCAGAACGAAAACAACAAATGGCTAAGGAATACAGAGAGAAGGTTGGTATTTAGATATTAGTATTTATTGTTATTATTGTTGTTTTTGTTAGGGAATACAGAGGTGTGTATTTATTATTGTTATATTTATTATTATTTATTGTTATTGTTGGTGATGTTAAGGAATACAGAGAGAAGGTATGTATTGTGTACTAGTATTTATTGTTATTATTTACTGTTATTGTTATTATTATTATTATTTATTGTTGTTATTATTTATTGTTATTATTATTATTATTGTTAAGGAATGCAGAGAGAAGGTCTGTATTGTGTATTAGTATTATTGTTATTTATTATTATTGTTAAGGAATACAGAGAGTAGGTGTGTATTTATTATTATTATTATTGTTCTCCCGGGGCAGAATGTCATCCTGCCCCACACACCCCTGGTACACTCTGGTCACAGTGAAAAAACAAATTAAAATAAAGGAGGGGCTGTATGTCCCTGGGGTATCTATAGCTCTGACGCCTCGTTCCCTCCAAGGGGGTGGCCATGGCAGAAGTGTGTCCAGTTGTCCCTGTTCCAACACTCCCTCCTTACTCCCTACTCTGCCCCTCATGTTAAATCTCTCCTTTACATACTCTTATTAAAACACCAGTCCTGAAGGCACCATAAGGGGGGGAGGGGGAGTTTACACTGATGTATACAAAGGGAAATACATAAATTAGCACGCAAACGAAAAAATATTAGCCGTATAAATGACTTATGGGTGAATTATTTAATGAATTTGGTTAGTAAACTATACAGTGATTATTATTATTATTATTATTATTATTATTATTATTATTATTATTATCTAACTGTTGGATAGATTTTGTGAATGTGGATACTCAGCTTTTGGAAAATAATGAAGCCTAACAAGTGTGGTTGGTTGGTTGGTTGGGAAGCTAACAAACCAATACCACTGGAATGGACACTTCAATCAGACTATAGTATTTATTACTTATTATTATAATCATATTTATCATAATATTATTATTATTGCTATTATCATTATTATTATCATTATCATTATTACTATCATTATTATTACTATTATTATTATTATTATTATTATCATTATTATTATCATTATCATTATTATCATTATTATCATTATCATTACTATTATTATTATTATTGTCATTATCATTATTATTATCATTATTATTACTATCATTATCATTACTGTTATTACTATTATCATTATTATCATTATTATTATTATTATTATTATTATTATTACTATCACTATCATTATTATTATTATTACTATTATTATTATTATCATTATCGTATGTATATATATATTAATTTTATTCTTGTTATTTTCACCAACAGGTCGAAACAGAACTTAGGGAAATCTGTCAGGATGTTTTGGTAAGTAAAAAAATTATTATTATTAATATTATTATTTATTGGAATAATTAATTTTAAAGAAGTCATTCATTTATTAAGTGTGGAAGTATTGTTATGTGTGTGTGTGTGTGTGTGTTTGTTAGTGTGTGTGTATGTATATGTAAATGTTAAGTGTATATGTATGTTTAAGTCAGTGGTTCTCAACCTGGGAGCCATGGACTCCAAGGGGTCCATGGCAAGAATTTAGGGGGGGAATGGCGGGCTGTCACAAATTATAAAATTCTTGCCATGGACAAAAAAAAAAAAAAAAAAAAAAAAAAAAAAAAAAAAAAAAACCCTTGCATTACTCTGTCCTGGCAGAAAACTTAAATAAAGCAAGTGTTCTCTTCATCAACATTTTGTTTTTATTTTATTTAAACCTTTTTTTTTTTTTGTTGGGGTGGGATTTGGGAAAATATACAGA
>JAWQEG010008016.1:22500-28497 GCA_033782935.1 Petrolisthes cinctipes
GATCATTATTATTATTATAGGTCCGAGTGGGTAAGTTATTTATTATTATTATTATTATTATTAAGTAAAGATGAAGGGAGATTATTATAGGTACTTGGCAGAGGTCGCTACTGGTGATGTCCGAGCGGGTAAGTTATTTATTATTATTATTATTATTATTAAGTTAAGATGAAGAGAAGTTATTATTATTAGGTAAAGATGAAGAGAGATTATTATTATTATTATTAGGTAAAGATGAAGTGATATTATTATTATTATTATTAGGTTAAAATGAAGGGAGGTTATTATTATTATTGGTATTACTATTATTATTATTTTTATTATTATTGTTAGGTAAAGATGAAGGGAGATTATTATTATAGGTCCGAGTGGGTAAGTTATTTATTATTATTATTATTATTATTTATTATTAAGGGTAAGTTATTATTATTATTATTAGGTAAAGATGAAGGGAGATTATTATTATTATTATTATTAAGTTAAAATGAAGGGAGGTTATTATTATTATTATTAGGTTAAAATGAAGGGAGGTTATTATTATTATTATTATTATTATTAAGTTAAAATGAAGGGAGGTTATTATTATTATAGGTCCGAGTGGGTAAGTTATTTATTATTATTATGATTAGGTGATGTCCGAGCGGGTAAGTTTATTTTATTATTATTTATTAAGGGTAAGTTATTATTATTATTAGGTAAAGAGGAAGAGAGATTATTATTATTATTAGGTAAAGATGAAGAGGTTAATTATTATTATTATTATTAGGTAAAGATGAAGGGAGATTATTATTATAGGTCCGAGTGGGTAAGTTATTGTTATTATTATTGTTATTATTATTATTATTATTATTATTAGGTAAAGATGAAGGGAGATTATTATTATTATTATAGGTCCGAGTGGGTAAGTTATTTATTATTTTTATTATTATAGGTACTATTATTTTTATTAATAATAGTAATAGTAGTAGTAGTAAAAATAACATAATACTAATAATAAACTTACGAATAAAACTTTAAATAAAATAACCAAGAAAATAGCAATAATAATTACTAATAAAACTTAAATAATAATAATAATAAAAGAATAAAGGAAATAAAAATAATAAAGTTACTAATAAAAACTTGAATAATAATAATAATAATAATAAAATGGAAATAAAGAATAAATGAGAGAAAAATAATAGTTACTAATGAAAACTTGAATAATAATAATAAAAGAATAAAGGAAATAAAAATAATAAAGTTACTAATAATAATAATAATAATAATAAAATGGAAATAAAGAATAAAGGAGATAAAAATAGTTATAAAGTGGAAATAAAGAATAAAGGAAATAAAAATAATAAAGTTACTAATAATAATAATAATAATAATAATAAAGAATAAAAGAGAAATAGTGGTAGTAGTAGTAGTAGTAGTAGTAGTGGTTATTTAGGAATGTTGGTAGTGGTAGTGGTGGTAGGTAGGCGTGGTTAGCAGTGTTACCAATACAACGGTACCGGCGGCTTTACAGTGGTGCCAAGTTTTACCTGCTCGAAAGAAAGAATATTATTATTATTATTTTTTTATAAATTTATATATAAATTTTTTTAAGTACTGACAGAATTATTAATGTAAATTATTATTTATTATTTTTATTATTATTATTTATTGTTATTATTTTTATTATTATTATTATTATTATTATTATTTATTATTATGATGATGATTATTATTTATTATTATTATTATTATTATTGGAAAGATTAATTTGAAGGTAAATAGGAAAGTAATTTTTTGTTTTTAATGAGATTCTCTGGTTGGTAAATTGGAATTGAATAAAAACACACACACACACACACACACACACTAGGACAAACACACACACACACAGTAGGATAAACACACACACACACACACACACACACAGTAGGACAAACATACACACACACACACACTAGGACAAACAAACAAACACAAACACACACTGGAACAAACACACACACACACACACTGCACACAAAATACATATAATTGTGTATTTATTTAAAGTATATATGTATTCCAAACACACCTGTATACTTATTAGTGCACGTAACTGTACATATGTGTGTGTGTGTGTGTGTGTGTGTATGTATGTGTGGATTGGCAACTGTGGTTAGGTTAGGTGGGTGGAGATAGCTGTAGGCAATGTGTGTGTGTGTGTGTGTCTCTCTCTCTCTCTCTCTCTCTCTCTCTCTCTCTCTCTCTCTCTCTCTCTCTCTCTCTCTCTCTCTCTCTCTGTGTGTGTGTCTATCTCTCCCCGTGTGTGTATGTCTGTCTGTGTGTGTGTGTGTGTGTATGTCTCTCTCTCGCTCTCTCTCTTTCTCTGTGTGTGTGTGCGTCTGTTTCTCTCTCTCTCTCTCTCTCCTCTCTCTCTCTCTCTCTCTCTCTCCTTCACGCTAACTAACCACATTCTTCCTTCTTTACTTTCTCTCTCTCTCTCTCTCTCTCTCTCTCTCTCTTTCTCTCTCTCTCTCTGCCGTGTGTGTGTGTGTGTATCTATCTCTGTATGTATGTATCTCTCTCTCTCTCTCTCTCTCTCTCTCTCTCTCTCTCTCTCTCTCTCTCTCTCTCTCTCTCTCTCTCTCTCTCTCTCTCTCTCTCTCTCTCTCTCTCTCTCTCTCTCTCTCTCTCTGTGTGTGTGTGTGTGTGTGTGTGTGTGTGTGTGTGTGTGTGTCAGGTAAATGCGCAGTACATTAGATAAGCCACACGTGTACAAAGACCGTTGTGAGAGAGAGAGAGAGAGAGAGAGGGTGGGCTGACTCACTCATTGATGACTCACTCACTACATATTTCATCACTATCTCTCTCTCTCTCTCTCTCTCTCTCTCTCTCTCTCTCACACATACTCTCTCTCCATTCCAAACACATACACACTCTCTCTCTCTGTGTGTGTGTGTGTAATAGGTAGCCTTCCAAAATATACCAAAAAGAGAATCTCAACTTATAGGAATAAATAAAATAATAATAGTAATAATATTAATAATAATAAAAATAATACTACCACTACTACTACTAATAATAATAATAATAATAATAGTAATAATAATAAAAATAATAAAAGTAATAGTAATAGTAATAATAAAAATAGTAATAAAAATAATAATAGTAATAAAAATAATAATAATAATAATAGTAATAATAATAATAAAAATAATAATAAAAATAATAATAATAGTAATAATAAAAATAATAGTAATAGTAATAATAAAAATAGTAATAGTAATAATAATAATAAAAATAATAATAATAATAATAATAATAATATTTACATGTAATATGATAGGAATAATAAGTTAATGTTATATAATATTTTAATTTATTTACATATAATTTTGTAAGCTAACTTTATTTACATGTGATAATTATAATAGAAATAGTAAGTTAGTGCTAGATATTTTTAATTTACATATATTTTTGAAAACTTAACTATATTTACATATGATATTTTTAATTTACATATTTATGAATTAACTATATTTACGTGTGATATTTTTAATTTACATTTATTTACTAACATTATTTACATATAATGATATAAATAGTAAGTTAATGGTATATATATATATATTATAATTTACATATTTAATTATTTACACCTGATAATGATATAAATAGTTAGTTAATAGTATATAATATTTTAATTTACATTTTACAATTATAATAGGGATGTTTAGTTAATGGTATAATTATGATATTTTAATTTACATATTTATGAAAACTATTTACATGTAATATATATGAATTTATATTAAATTTATATATATTTATGAAAACTATTTACATGTGATATATTTAAATTTATATATATTTATGAAAACTATTTACATGTGATAATAATAATATAGATGGTAAGTTAATGGTAGTATATATATATTTAAATTTACATATATATATTTAAATTTACATATATATATTTAAACTTATATATATATTTAAACTTATATATATATTTAAATTTATATATATATATTTAAATTTACATATATATATATATAAATTTACATTACCATTTCACATTATTAGTTAGATTAAGGGGGTGCGGAGTAGGGGGACAGGTTTGGGGGGTGCAGGAATAGGGGGACAGGCTTGGTGGGGGGGGGGGTAAAAATGGTGATAAATTTACCAAGATATTTAGCAACTAATTATTTTCAAAGTGCGATAATTTTACAGACAATTCCTTAACTAATATTTTTCATGGTTTGATAATTTTACAGACAATTCCTTAACTAATATTTTTCATGGTTTGATAATTTTACTGACAATTCCTTAACTAATATTTTTTTGTGTAGGTGTGATAAATTTACCGATCAATTTGTCAACTAATTTTTTTCATCGTGTGATAATTTACTGACAATTTGTGAACTAATGTTTCTCTAATGCGTGAAAAATTAATTAACCGAGCAATTTGTGAAGTGTAATAATATTATTTGTGTAGTTTAGAGAGATTTGTGAACTAATATTTTCATAGTGGGATAATTTTACAAACTAATATTTCTTTGACGGCGTGTGATATGAATTAACCGAGGAATTTGAAGTGTCTTAATTAATATTCTTTGTATAATTTAGACAGATATTTGTGAACTAATATTTTCATAGTGTGATAATTAAAAAAAAAAAAACTAATTTTTATAATAATTTAACAAACTAATATTTCTTTGACGGTGTGTGATATGAATTAAGCTAACCATGTTGTGTGACGTGTAATAATATTCTTTGTGTAATTTAGAGAGATATGAACTAATTATTTTATAGTGTGATAATTTAGATATATTTGTGTGCAATAATTTAACAGACTAATATTTCATTATTTAACCGTGTGTGTAATTAACCCAACAAATTGTGTGACGTGTAATAATATTCTTTGTATAATTTAGATAGATATTTGTGAACTAATATTATCAGTGATATTTTTACAGTGATAATTTAACCAACTAATATTTCATTCTTTGACCGTGTGTGTGTGTGTGTGTGTGTGTAATTAACCCAACCAATTATAACCTCATAATAATCGTTGGTATAGGTGTGGTCGATGACTCCCAGAAGTCTTACCAAGAGGCATTCGATATCGCCAAGGCCGAGATGCAGCCCACACACCCCATTAGGCTCGGTCTGGCCCTCAACTTCTCTGTATTCTTCTACGAGATACTCAACTCACCAGATAAAGCGTGTCAGCTAGCCAAACAGGTATTAAATTAAAATGGAGACCCTTGTTGTTGGTGCTGGTGGTGGTTAGGTTGGGAGGATTTGGAGCATTTGTGGACTCCTAAACTATTTAATTGGAGGCTTTGGTGGACTCCTAACTATCCAACTGGTGGCTTTTGTTTCCTCCTAACTATCCAACTGGAGGCTTTGTTTCCTCCTAAACTATTTATCTGGAGCATTTGGTTTCCTCCTAACTATCCAACTGGAGGCTTTGTGGACTCCTAACTAAGCCATGAAACACACTCCTTCCATATTCTATTTCCTCTCTCTCTCTCTCTCTCTCTTTCTCTCTCTCCTCTCTCTCTCTCTCTCTCTCTCTCTCTCACTCTCTCTCTCTCTCTCTCTTTATATATATATGTTTCGTGGCAATATTTGAAGACTCGCTAACCTCCAATTTTCCAACTTGCATCTTGCAAAAGAGTAAAAATAATTAACTTTTTGGTACATTGGAGTTTCTTGATTCCTCCAAAGTATGCCAGGAAACGGAACAACATTTGTTCTGTTGTTACTTGGAATAGTTTGGAGGAATCATTTGCTCCAAGATTTACAAACAGTTTTTTTTCCCCTAAAACAAACAGACAAACAGCAGGTATCCTAATCAAACAAACACCGCTTTTTTTTTTCAGAACAACCACCACAGAAGAAGAGCAACACATATATTTATTTACTCGGTGTTTGGTTAGGTTAGGTACGGTTAGATTAAATTAGGTTAGGTTAGGTTAGGTTAGGTTAGATCAGATCAGATCGGGTTAGATTAGGTTAGATCGGGTT
>JAWQEG010008017.1:0-2500 GCA_033782935.1 Petrolisthes cinctipes
ACACTTGGCAAAAATAATAAATGTTATACCTTGAACACTATTCTCGAAGTTGAACTGTACATTGCAATACTTGGTGAAGGAAGGAAGGATGTATGTGTCTGATGGATCTGCTGACGTAACCAGTCTGCTCCCATTCCATGATTAGGAGGAATTCAATAAGTATTGTCTGGTAAAAGTAAGAAAACGAGAGCCAGGTAAAACAAGGTGGACCAGTGTCGACTTTTACCTTAACAAAAGAACCGACAACACGAGCTGTATCTTGTTGACATCACGCTCGTCTAGTGAAAACTGTCTTTAATCATATTTGAAGACCGTAAAATGTTTCGTGTACAAAATTTCAGACTTTAATATTGCAATTTCTTTGGATATGACACAATTTTCTATGAAATGTTTAGCTATGAAGACCGCCTGCTGTGAGTGAATTGGAATACTATTGATTCCTCCAAACTATGTCAGACAGCTGATTAATGTGGAAGGATAAGTAGCCGTCCATTTCACCCACAATAGAAGGCCCCTTTAGGAAGATGACACACGGACCCCATTATGTTGGAAGTACTGGCTCTCATATTAAATCCTTCAACTAATATATTGTATTACAACCAGGAACTAACACAGTTCCTTACTACCCTCTCTACTGCTACTGAAATAACTACTGTTCCTTCCATTCGCATCACTCACTAAATCAATTAACCTCACCAATAATACCGCTCATAGTCTCCCTCAAGCCCTCTCTACGACCCATACTACTACTACCCCTCTACCACTGCTCTCCTCTTTACCACTACCCCATCTACCTTCGCTACTAGTACCCCATCTACTATCTCTACTAATACCACACCCGTTTCAAGGTGCTGGCTAAGACAACCCCAACAAACTGAATACTAATGATGGTATGACTGAACGATATTGTGTTAGAAGTCCTTCATCACACTAACTGGACAGTGACTAAGCTTATACATAATCAAAGGGACAGCCACCTACCTTGTACAGACAGTCCTAGAGTATCTATCTTCTTTAGTCCCCTTAACTTAACCTCCATCACCCACTCTCATCCCCACGCAGCCTCCAACACGGCTGCCTCCACCACTACCTCCACTTCCACCAATGCAGCCCCCACTACCGCCACTACAACCACCACCACAACCTTCGACTCCAGTACCTTTGAGCTGGAGCTTGGGGGTCGGCAGCAGCAGCAGTACTCACGCCAGTTCTCCTCGTCCCCAGAGAGTGAGACGACGGACAGGGAGCAGCAGTACGCCGAGTTGGTCTCCAGTCCTGACGTCTCCAACCAAGAGGTGAGAATCCAGGCAGGGGTAGAGTAGGGAGGGAAATGGAAGGTGTTGGAAGATGACCACAACCACCAAGACAACAACGACTACTACTACGACTGCGTATGACCAGGAGTGTTATAACAATATAGAGATGGTGTTTGACGACCCCTTAATTGGTGTAGTGACGGAATGGACAACTAAAGACACACACAAGTATAACACACGTAGTCAGGTTTTCGGAGGGTGAAGGTCTGATTTCGAAGACTGAGAGGTTTATACAGTAAGACATGTGGGGGGAGGGAGGGAGGGGGACTTTTCAGGCGACCCAAAAATGTGGAATATTGATCTTTTTCGTTCGTTGTTTAGATGATAACTGTACATACATAGGATTGTTCAGGAGTGGAGAGGATAAAAGGAGTCTGAGATCTGGGAGTACTGTGGAGCGGAGAAAAGTCCCACAAAGAGAGAGAGACCTAATTATGATTCTCTCTTCAAGTCTTTGGTAAATAAGTTTCTTTAAGTAAATAGTGAATGAATCTGGCACTGGATGGTCGGTCTCAGCGTGGCGTCTTGATGAAGGAGGTGAGTCTTGGCATGCTTAATTAAAGGCGCGTTTTGTTGACGCATCACCAACACATACCAACTCAGATATGCAAAAGACAACAACAACAACAAAACAAAATAAAGGAAACAACAAAATACAATAAAATAAACACTAAAAGTAAGCAGTGCCATGTAAAAATAAATAAACAAATAAAGCTCAAATATATGAATAAATAAAAATAAATACAGAACATATCATTATAAAAACTTGTATGCATTCATTCCCGGGTAGTAAATTTCACACACATACGACTTCTACAACCCAAGAATGTAATTTGGTTCGACTTTAGAGATCCCCACCACTGAGTTTGTATATGGACTCCCGATGCTGTGACAAAATAATTATGTGCCGTGAATCATTATATTTATATTTATATCTATACTGTCTCGGGACGTACAGTAAGTTTTGTCCTTTTCCTCCCCCCCCCCCTTCCCTACATTAATTAAAGTATGATACCACTCACTAACCATCCATCACTATAACTGTGTCAACCACTTACCACTCTTCCACTGATACCACTACTACTACCATCACCACCACTAGTACTACGACTACCACTACTACCACTACCACCCCCACCACCCCCACCACCACCACTACCACTGTAATCACCACCACTACCACT
>JAWQEG010008017.1:5000-34090 GCA_033782935.1 Petrolisthes cinctipes
TATAACTATTTTTCTCAAGCACCATATTATCCCTATTCTAATCTTTTTTATATATACATTTAACAACCATTTTATCAGAAATATGCATAATAATCTCGTGACTATTGATGTACTGGATGTCACTTAATTATAGACACTGTTTACAAATAGACACGTATTGTATCTTCTCAAGTTCTCACGTATTTTGTTTAGTCACGTCGGCAGTTTGGTTACAGAGGTCGTCCGTCAATGGGGTAGGAAGGTTTTTATGTTTGTGTTGTGTTGTGTTGGTTTATCTCTGCATGTGTTTTTCTTTTATTCATATTGTCTGCAGCATCAGCCTCTTCCTTCACTGACATTTGTAAGTTTATAATGTATATTTTTTTAGTGTCACGAATTAGGTGGTAACTTTTTTTTTTTTTTTTTTTGGTGTTACGATTCAGGTGATTACTTTTTTAAATTGTCAGGTTTAATATATTGAGATTTGTAAGTTTATATGTATATATTTTTTTAGTGTTACGAATTAGGTATAGTAACTTAAATGTGTTACGAATTAGGTGACAACTTAATTTTTTTTTAGTGTTACGATTCAGGTTATAAATTGTCAGGTTTAATATGAAGTCTGTCTCTATATTATTAAGGTTACAATAGATTTCGTAAGATGCAGAAAGTCTCCATTTCGGGTTTGGGTTAATTTTTATGTGTATAATATTTATGTTTATGGTTTTCGTGTCATATAAAAAATGTGGTGGTCAAGTCTAGGTTATATTATTATTATTATTATTAAACGTTTACCATCACAAAAAGAGAGTCGACGGAACAAACATTACTAAGACCTCGACTGTTGTTGTACTTAAGGAACCCTGTGTTGTTGTCAGAAAATTGGAAGTAAATGAGTCCTTCAAATATTGCCACGAAACACACACACCATCTATAAGGAAGGAGCTTGTTTCGTGGCATGGTTAGGTGGAATCAGAAGCCTTCATTTTTTTATACACGATCACTGGGTCCTTAAGTGTAAATAACCAGACAGATTGATTATGTATGCTGAGACATTGGTGGACAAATACATAAATACATACATACATACATAAGCAGGTTGGTATAAGTAAATATTGACAGAGGAGGAAATTTCTGTATAGGTGTATAATTATAAGGCATTCCATAAGTATCATCCCTAAATACAAACGCTGTCTTATTTCTTCCTCTATACTTCAATAATTCATTTCCTGAGAACTTACCGTATATAAAATGTCCCAGTGAACCTATGACACACACACACAACACAACACAACAACAACAACACAACACACACACTTCAATACTACATGTTTTTTCCACGTCTTCCTTTCCCATAATTCAGGATGTATCAAATTTTGTGTCTCTTAATTATGGATGTTATAAATATTCGTGTGTGTTTATAATTCACGATGTTGCTATAATATACGTGTGTGTCTTAGTGTTCAGGATAGTGTCTAACATGTTAACGAGTATAAATATTATGTATGTATGTGTATTGATGTTGTAAGAGTGATTATATAGTTTTACCAGGGCATTATAATAGGGTTGATCAAAGTAATAAATAAGTTATAGTGTGTTTCTAGTAGTTTAAAGGAAGTAGTGGCCGCAGACTTGCCCACACACACACACACAATAATATATCTTACTCTTTCTTCTTAATTAAGGGGGAAGTACATTGTTGGTAAATCTGGAGCAACTGATTCTTCCAAACTATTCCAAGCAACAGAATACCATTATTTTTGTTCATTGGGTCCTGTTTCCTGGCATACTTTAGAGGAATTAAGGCACTCCAATGTAACAAAAGTGAATTACCCCCTTAAGGAAGTTTAAAGAGTACTGTATATATTCGTATTATGACTTATGGTAATGAGGTGACCTACAATATAGCGAGTGTTCGTTTATTTCCTCCGTGTTAATTGTTGTGACCGAATTGGAGGCTACAGTATGATTCCTCCAAACTGTGTCTCCAACCAAACCACTTATTAAAAAAAAAAAAAAATAATAATAATAATAATAATGTTGTGTTTCCTGGTATAGTTTGGAGTAATCAGTAGAGGAGCCTTCATTATATTATTTTAGTTAAGAGACCCCGTGCAGTAGTCAGAGAATTAAAGGTTAGAGAGTCCTTCAAACATTGCCACGAAACACACACACACCTATTTTGAAGGAGCTTGTTTCGTGGCATAGTCAGGAGGAATCAGAAGCCTCAATTTTTTTTTATACACGATCACAGGGTCCTTAATTAAGGGGGAAGTGCAGTGTTGGTAAATCTGGAGCAACTGAATCCTCCAAACTATTCCAAGCAACAGAACACTATTATTTTTTGTTCATCTGGTCTTGTTTCCTGGCATACTTTGGAGGAATCGAGGCACTCCAATGTAACAAAAGTGAATTACCACTTTAAGGGATATCGGCTCCAACCAAGATATTATTGACAACCAAGATAAAAGACGTCATGTGTGTTTGGTGTTGTTGTTGTTGAAGTTTGTTGTTTGTCTTGGTGTTCTTTTCTTTCTCGTACAGTTGGGGACAGAAGTTCGTGGTATAGTGGATGGGGAATGTTTTTGTTTTTGTTTTCTATATTAATTAAAAAAGATGAGGACTAAGTTGTGAGAAGTGGCTTATTGTTGGTTGGTGAGATGTAGTTAGTGGTTTTTATTATTATTATTATTATTATTATTATTATTATTATTATTATTTTCTTTTTTTATAATTTAGGGGTGAGGTGAATTGAATGGCTACTGATTCCTCCAAACTATGCTGGAAAAACAGAATACTTCAGAATATAAAAAAAGGAGGGGATCTGTTTCGTAGATAGAATTGCTTGGAGGGCTAAATTCAACCCAAACAAAATAATGACCTCTCCTAAAGGGGGTAAATCTGGAGCAAACGATTCCTCCAAACTATTCCAGGAAACAGGATACCATTATTTTTCTTTATCTGGGTCTGTTTCCTGGCATAGTTTGGAGGAATCAAGGCGCTCCAATCTATCAAATGTATATAATCTATCCCTTTAAATTACAACAAGGAGAACCAACATTGTCCCAGTGGAAAGGTTACCTATACTAGACCACCAACTTGTGTGTCCAACTGTATTATGGTGTTACTATCTATCTGTCACTGTCTATCTATCACTGTGGTTTATTCCTTCTTATCTCACTCTTGATTCTTCGTATTATTGTTTCTATCTATCTTTTTATCTATCTATCTATCTATCTTATCACTGTTTTTTCCCTTCTTCATTCACTCTTGACGTCTTAGTATTATTGTTACTATCTATTTATCTGTCTATCTATCACTGTGGTGTTTTCCCTTCTACACTCACTATTCACTCTTCGAATTATTGTGTTATTATCTATCTATCTATCTATCAGTCACTGTGGTTTTTCCCTTCTACACTGTATTATTGTTACTATCTGTTTATCTATCAATCACTATGGTTTTTTCCCTTCTACACTCACTCTTGACGCCTTAGTATTATTGTTACTATCTATCTATCTACTGTAGTTTTTTCCCTTCTACACTCACTTTTACCACTTTGTATTACCGTATTGTGTTACTATCTATTTATCTATCTATGGTTTTTTCCCTTCTACACTCACTCTTGACGCTCTCGTATTCAAGGCTTTCGAACAAGAGCCGTGGCAGGAAGATGAAGAGACCGACCCCGACAAGACACCGACGGCTTCCTCACCCAATGAGGTGACAGTCTCCGTGCTCTGCTCTCTTCCCTTCCCTTCCCTCCCTTTTTATAACATACCCTTATAGAGCATGGTTGCCAGGTGTCGCTTGCCTCATTATTATTATTATTATTATTATTATTATTATTATCTAACGCGTAAATACATGGCAATATTTTCTGTGCTAAATAATAATACTTTGCTATATAAATACGCATTCCTATTTTTTTTCCCGTAGTTCTTTCGTGGAGAGTAAACACCAGATGACTGAATGATTCCACTGTTTACAAAATGGTTATAAAGACACATGGAAATAATGTCTGAAATAACATACATACATTTTGATCCTCCTCCAATCCCTTACATTCCGACCCTTATTTAGGGAGACCCACTTTACTGATTGGAATAGTTTAGTTGTGACGTATGGAAATGTTGAGTCATCTGATATTTACACATTGTTGATTTGCTCTTTTCCTAGACACCTGATCCATGGGAAGTGTTGGTAGAATGTTGGTAGAGCTTTTTGAAGACAACACACGTCCCTTTTATTTACTCTAGCGGCTAGGCTGTAGGTATACATAGATAGATTGATTGATAGAGAGTGTTCAATATTATTATACGCTTCGTCCCCTCTCGTGAAGAACCTTTTGCTGGAAGAGTCATCGTGGCTTGGGGACGACGACGATGATGATGATGACCGCTACCATGGCTACATAATAAGTGTATGGAGTCATGGCAGTGGTCATCGTCGTCGCCTATAGATATTTTATAAAGCCTCTTGACTTTCCTTGCATTATGGTCCACCCAAAGTCCCAGGCTGAGTAGTAAACTAAAATATTAACAACATATAATTATTTATGCTGGTATGGAAAAAAATTACTTATAAAACTGCTGGTGCCATTCATCAGTAATCAGTGAAGACCAACCAATTTGTAGGAGACGTGAATGTTGAAGCACTTGATCTTCTGTAAGAAAATAAATAAAGTCTTTATATGAGTCATGTAAACAAATCTTATCCCTTAAGGAGAGAGTATACTTTTGGTACATCAGAGAGCCTTGATTCCTCCAAAGTATGCCAGGAAACAGGACCAGATGAACAAAACTAATGGTGGACTGTTGCTGGGAATATCTTGGAGGAATCATTATCTCCAAGGTGTAAGACTCTGCAACATCCACCTCACTCTAGATAATTGATATATACTATACATCCAAGGGGCATCATATTAGTGAAGTCTTCGTAGTTACTGATGATTGGTTTAGTGAAGGTGTTATGCATCATACATAGTTCACTCACATCATCTTAGAAATTAGAATATTATTGTCATTATCTTACCCAATTTTATATTTATACTCTCTTTCAGATTTTGACTTTATTTCAGATACATATATATATTTTTTTTACATTGAGACCTAGCTTAGTAAAAGTATACATAGGTAGTCTAGTATAAAATTAATAATTGTATGCAGAATGAATATAATTTCCTCAATCAGACTTTCACTGTTACAGGAATGATAGATTACAGTTTATTTAACTTTGAAGACTGCCCCAGGAAGATAACAAAATGTGCTAAACTACACGAGTAATGTACATGCTGATTACATAACAATTCTAATGGTGTATGAGTTTGTTTATATTAATGTTTAGTATACAGACATATCTAACACTAAGACTAATATCAGGCAGCTATATATATGAGAGAGTATAAGGACCAGTATAGGTGTAATTAAGGGAAGAGTATAATTTTGGTACATTGGAGCGCCTTGATTCCTCCAAAGTATGCCAGAAAACAGAACCAGAGGAACAAAAATAATGGTGGCCTGTTGCTTGGAATAGTTTGGAGGAATAATTTGCTCCAGATTTACCAACAGTGTATCCTCCCCTTAACAGGTTGAAGAATTGAACTGCAAAGAAATGACCAGACAGCGGGTATGAATATTAGGTTAGGTTAGGTTAGGGAGTCTAATTATTATCTGACGTTGTTTCGTGTTTACTGTTTACCTTCATCTGGAGTGAAATGTACACTCGTGATACACAATTTCTGACCAGAGTGTGAGGAGCAGAAAGCTTCGAATCGCCTGGTATTGCTCATTTCCCCACCCAGTACACATATAGAGGCTGAGTTCGAATGCAGGGTATGTGTGTGTGGTGCCTGCTGTTCGTCTCTGGTCAGGGATTACGTATCACGAGTGTACAGTCACCTTAACATGAATTTCTTGTGGAGTGTTTACCGTTTTATTTTAGTGTTTCTATTTACTGAATACGAAAGCTTGAAGAAATAAAAATCCTGATCTCTTAAATGTCAGTGATATATTTCTTGATAAGGGGGACTTTAATACTATAGCATAACTTAATTACTTGGATAATATTATATTTGTAGTGATTCTATAGCCATTATTAACACACATTGTTGTTGCCCATAATTTTCCTCAACTGATTAAAACCTTCTTCATGGTAATAATCAGGACGAGGGAAACTCATTATTTTTTTTTTTTATTATGGGACATGCTGTACAAAACATCAATGAACAATTTACGAAATATTAAGTATACTGTTAAGTAAATGAGATAATAAATGTATCTCATAATAACTCCAAGACTGTATATACATAATGACCAATTTGTAACAATGTTTAATTGTCTTGTTGATCTCGTAATTTCCCCAATTGTTTGTATCTTTCCCCTTGTTGTGAAGTGAAGTGATGTGGTCATTTAAATACCATAATATACTGTACAGTCAGGGAACAGTATCTCTGCACACTTAAATGAAAGACAAAGCGATCTCTGGCAACTTCCTTTGTAGTAAAATTAGCAAAAATAAAAAAACTATGAAAAAATGGACCATAATGTACGATTTATAATCTTAACTTCATTCATAAGTTGCTACAAGGATTATAAAACTAAAGACACTATTTTATTTATTATGAGGGAGTTGCCAGGAACCGCATTTACCTTCAACTATTGGGAGGGTATGGTGGGAGTCAAATTGGAGGCTCCTAATTCCTCCAAACTATTCCATAGATTCCACCCAGTGTAGGTATTACGATGGTGTGTTATAGTTTGGAGGAATCAATAACCTCCATTTCATTAAGGGATCCTGTGATGTAGTCAGAAAATTGGAGGTTAGCGAGTCCTTCAAGTATTGCCACGAAACACACACACACCTATATGGAAGGAGCTTGTTTCGTGGCATGGTCAGGAGGAATCAGAAGCTTCCTATTTTCCTACACGATCACAGGGTCCTTAAGAGAAGCACCATACACCAACTTAAAATGTGTGTTAGGGGA
The DNA here is from genome assembly GCA_033782935.1 of Petrolisthes cinctipes. NCBI lineage: Eukaryota > Metazoa > Arthropoda > Malacostraca > Decapoda > Porcellanidae > Petrolisthes > Petrolisthes cinctipes. The sequence goes on from JAWQEG010008017.1 coordinate 11,965, forward strand.
TGCAGTGTTTCCCAACTGTACACTTTCTCTATGTTTGTACAGTACTATATAGGGATTATGGTCAGCGAGTGTACTGTATAATTATATTGTGATGTTTTCTTGACCAACCTTCCATCCATCCCATGTCGAATGTTTTGGTTTAATGGAATGTTTTGTAATTCACCTAAGTACTGTATACGTATATTCTGGTGTCCTCTCCAATAATCTTATTCTAACCTCCTTATTTAGTTTTATTTACAGCAAGCAGTATTTTTATTTTCAGACAGTTTTTTCCCCCGTTTCATTTTATTCCGTTCCTCTTCTTTACCAAGCACTAGCATTTTTTTTTTTTCCCGCTTCTATACATTCTTTCATCTTGTTTTCTCTACACACCAATCGCTGACATTGTTTCAACTGTGTCTCTCATCCATAGCTTTATATCGAGTTTTTGTTAATTCTTTATTCTTTCTCTGTGTGCCAAGTTTGATTAGTTGCATTATATATTTGTTTAGTTGACACACGTACAGAGTTAATACTATTATTATTATTATTATTATTATTATTATTATTATTATTGTTATTATTATTAATGATATACGTTTTTCTCTTTATTAGCTGTAGTTTATTTTTACATTTTTACAACAAGTCAGCGTATATATAATTTTCTTTTTCACATAGGCTAACATATATTTTTTTTCCTTCGTCATAATGAAGGAACTATAATATTATTTTTTCCTTTTTCATCATAAATGAGCCATAATTAATTTAAGTGTGTGTTCCCGTTTTTCTTTCCTTGTTTGTGTCAGGGGGGTCCCGGCTTCTTGTACCGGCTGAAGGAAGCTCATGTGGTGGAGGTGTGTGAGCCCCCAGAGTCACCCCCATTACCCCAACCCCCGCCCCCGCTCCAGGTGAACCCCCCAGCCTCTCTATCTCTCGCTCTCTGTAACCCCATCACACACACCCACCCACCCTGGCTCTGTAACCCCAACACACCCTGGCTCTTTGTAACCTTAACACACCCTGGTTCTGTAACCCTTTCTCAGTCACAGTCAGCTTTGCTCTTTGTAACTCACCAACCCCTGCTCTTGCAACTCTACCACTCCCTGCTCTTATAACTCCACCACTCCTGGCTCTTATAACTCCACCACTCCCTGCTCTTATAACCCATAGCACACCTGGTTAGTACACTGGCAACATTCTCCCTCGCGTCCCTTTGGTGGTGACAAGGTCACTCATAAAGGGGGATCCCTCATATGAGGGATCTTGTGTCGTGAGGTCAAGACTCGCCACTGCCTGCAAACCCTGTGAGGAGGCTTAGATATATAGTGCCCTCCTTTGGCCCTCACTATGGGCTAAATGGCTTCTGTGGCCTAACACTGGGGAATATATTTCCATTTATTTAACCTATACCTTGGCTCTCTGTAACTCCCTAACACCAACCTGGGTCCATGTGACCTTTACACTCTGGCTCTCCCTTACCTCCCCAACACCCTCACCCTCACCACCACCACCAGTAGCACAAGTATCTCTTAGTGTGTCTTGTTACAGTGTCTGGAACTTAGACAATCTAAGACGGTGACATACAAAACATTTCATTATACATCCAAGACAGGAAATGAAACACAACCTTCACTTTGTGTAGAAATTTGTTGGTGTTCATTTGATGTGGTTTGTCTTCCAGACATTGTAATAATACACAACATTAACTGAATGACTAACCTTACCTACTGTACTGTATTGTACTGTAGTGTACCTAAAAATGCCTGTATTGTCTATGCTGTTAATGGTATGTACTTTACACCTGACAGTTTCCTCGCCATTTAGTACAGGCGGTCGGTTTCCTGTGTAAAACTTTGTAACCTCATCCGTGTATTAAATAGGCTCACCTTTCACCTATACGGTACTGTAACGTGCAGTCATCCCAAGAAGTAGTCACAGAGTTCCAGATATTACCCATCACTCAGAACCTATACTGTATAATAATCTAGTGACTAATTTTGTTCGTGTGTTTGGCAGTAAACGAATTGAAAACCAACCTTAACTTTTGGGACGACTGTAGACCTTTACTGGTAGATGATTGATTGATCGTGTCATTCAAGTATAACTAATTAATTAACCTTTATACTGTTTACTGTCTGTTTGTTTGCTTCTTTCCCAGTTGACGGTACTTACTGAATTAATCCCTTCGCACCTCGTAAGTTATTTATTGATGGTTGAGGGTGGAATCGGAGGCAAGGGGGGCGTGTCACTGTACCTACCGTCAGCTGAGGAAACACAAAGTAGAGTCACTTAATTGTAGTGAGTGCATCTGGGACCTAATGTAGTCTATTGTACAATTTGTTTGTTACTGTACTGTACTGTACTTGTGGCACGTTCAGCCGTCGCTCCGTCCTGTGCCCGCTATGACTATTACCTCTCATTACCCGCCTCCAGACAGAGTAGTCGTTGACCAACAAACTAAGTGCTATTTAATATTTCTGTGACCACCTGACAATTCCCTTCTCACCGTAATAAAACTAAGGCCCGTAGTTTTAAAAATGTAAGGGTACTTACTGGAGCTCTATGAATTCTCCAAACTACTCCGGGCAACAGATTCCCTATTAGAAATACTGAAGGGTTCTGTGGCCTGGATTATTTTGGAGGATTCATACAGCTCCAGTAAGGGCCCTTAATTTTTTTTTAAACTACGGGCCTAAGAGCTATTTAATATTTCTGTGACCACCTGGCAATTCCCTTCTCATCGTAATAAAACTAAGAGCTATTAAATATTTCTGTGTCCACCTGACAATTCCCTTCTCATCGTAATAGATGGGGAATAGCTTTGGTTCACCTTTGGCTTGGTCACACTTGATGAAGGATGGTGTTCCACTACACTGTCATTATTGTCGAGTTCAGGTCACGGTTCAACATGACGTAATTGATTGACCCCAGTTTCATGCTGCTGGATGGTTGACCCTTTCAGTCTCTCTATTCCCTTGGCTGACCTCCCTCTATATTCCATAACAAACCTCCTTATTGAGACTCCTTACGTTTTCCCTCCCACACTTCATGCATTACGTGCTTTTTACCCCAATGAATAACCCAGTTCGTATTTTGACTCTCCCTTTCCCCTCTACCACACCCATACACGACCTCGTCCCAAAAAATTTATGGACTTCTTATACGTCCAGATGTTTCCTCCGTTTTAGAAACTAGAAAAATATTTTACAGTTATTTCGGGACAGCCGCTGATCATATGTTACGTCCGCGGTGTGCATGAAAACCTTACGATGTTACAGTACATAGATGGCATCGAGGCTTGTGTGTCCGTGTGTGTGTGTCCGTGTCCGTCCGTCCATAAACTAATAAAATCTTCAAGTACAGTCGGCTAAGCAGGTCCCATGTATGACAGCTGGACTCTATTGTATCTCTTGCTATATAGGGAAGTTGTATATCCTAAACCAAAATCTAAGTACTGTACAATACACCTAAACTATCCCAATCTGAAACTCGTATTTTTCAAGCTTGGGGAAGGAAGGACGACGAAGGGGTTATCTGTATATTTATTTTTAAGTCCTGAGCCCCAAACGATGACAGCTACGATGACTCTATGTAGTGTCTGTGGAGCCATCGTTACTGTAGTCGTCTTCCACTAGGACATGACTCGTATCTACATTTTGTTTTTATTCATAATGGGACCAGGGAAGATGTAATGTGTGTTCAGTACAAACTTGTGTCTCCTTCCCCCTGGTTTAAAGATACGGGTTTTAGTTCATTCCTTCCCCCACACCCATCAATGCAGTCACGGTGAGAAGTTCGTTCGTGTGCACACCACCAGATGTCATCACTTGAGATATTTGCTGATGTACTTAATGTCGCTTGGAATACTACTACTACTAATAATAATAGTCTCTTATTCTTATCGACTTCAGTGAATTTTCTGAGGGTCGTCAACGATTCCTATCCAAAAAATATAGTCTGTCGAGAATAGAAAATGAATAACTGCTACTGACACACCACCTATACTTTTTTCCCTGACTGTATCCGGGTTTCCACATCTTTTATTACAGTATTTTCACCTCAAACCTTCACCATGACATTCCGAGGTATATATATATATATACATATAATATTTACCTGGACATACAGCGTTCAAGGGGTCGTTCGTTCGTTTGTTTGTTTACTTAGTCAGATTGTGCACAGGTATAGAGCTTTACTTAAGGGACCCAGTGTTTTTGTCATCAGAAAATTGGAGATAAATGAGTCCTTCAAATATTGCCACGAAACACACACACACCTATATGGAAGGAGCTTGTTTCGTGGCATAGTCAGGAGGAATCAGAAGCATCTAATTCTCATACACAATCACAGGGTACCTAAAGGGGGTATTAGTATACATAGTGTTGTTGGTATATCTGGAGCAACTTACTGATTTATCCAAACTATTCCAATCAATAGGCCATCATTATTTTTGTTAATCTGGTCCTGTTGTTTCCTGGCATAGTTTGGGGGAATCATGACACTCCAATGTACCAAAAGTATACTACCTATCACCTTAATGTCATTTTATTTAATTTTTCTTCTTTTTTCTCAGCGTGTGTAAAGTGTTGAAACTACGCATCATAGAGTTAGCCTTATTTATTTGCACATGGTTAACACATTATTTAATCCACCACCACTAATATAAGGGCAGTCGTCTGTAATTCAAGTCTTGTGTATGGTGACAGTCCAAGGCCCCCTCAATGAATGAATGAATGAATGACTGCCCTTACCACCACCACCACCACCACCACCCTGCCCTTCCCTTCCCTTCCCTCCTCCTCTCACAATTACCTGCCCACAACCACTACCACCACAAGAACACCACACCCCCACCCTTCCTTCTCTCAAAAACACCCTCTCACCCACCCACAACAACACCACTCCCCCACCCTTCCTTCTCTCAAACACCTCACAACCACCCACCCTCTCCCTCTCCTCACAAACACCCCCCACACACCCACACACCCTCTCCTTCTCTTACACTTCCCCACCCACTCCTTTTCTCACAAACACCCTCCCACTCACCCACCCACCCACAACTTACCCACTCACCCATGCCTTTCCTTCTCACACACTCGCACATCCCGCTGGTTAAAATATCCATCTCCCTGTATAAGCCCGCAGTTATTAGAGCTCTGCGTAGCTAATTAGGAACAGGAGTGCTTTATATAGAAAAATAGGATGATTTACTGGTGATGTATGTGATGCCAATAGTGTGTAGGTAGAGAGTGCATAATAATAATAGTGTTTTTTTAAAGGTATAGAGTATATAGTAGAGTGTTTTATTTAAGAGGATGACGGGTTGTAGTGAAGGAATTAATTAAAGATTGTATTGAATGAGTTAAGGTTAAGGGTTGCATATACAGACCCATGCATGTTATGACGTCACCAATGTAAACAAACCCAGGCAATGTTGTTAGTTTTTGTTGTTCTGTCATTGAAAACAAAAACAGATACTGAAAGACACTCTATTATGTATTCAATATAATAATAATAAATTGCCCGGTACTGATAATAGTGTTTTAGTTAGAATGCATATATAGGAGTTGTTGGTTGATGCACTGTGGCTGGAAAATGATTGAAGGTCCCATTGATGTAGTCGGAAAATTGGAGATTCATAATGAGTCCTTCAAATATTGTCACGAAACACACACACCTGTATGAAAGGAGCTTGTCTCGTGGCATAGTCAGGAGGAATCAGCAAAAGCCTCCAATTTTCATACACAATCACAGGGTCCTTAATGTATCACTGTATGGAAATGCCGCCAAATATATATACATAGTTATAGACGAGTGGAATTATTTTTGTTATTATTATTATTATTATTATTATTATTATTATTATTATTATTATTATTGTTGTTGTTGTTGTGCATGTATGAAACTATTGAGTGAAGATTATTACTGACTGTTGTATAGTATGATAGGATATTTTTAGTTTAGTTAAATATATATGATGTGTGATTTATATATTTATATGATGATGGGTGAACACAAGAGGAGAATATTTTTTAGTTGAAACATATGCTTTTTTTTTTTTAACGAGGATTTCATAACACAATTTTTCCATTAATGTTTTTTTTTTTAACTTCATTGGTTCTATCTATTTTCTCCACTATAATAATAATAAAATATTTATAATACTTCCAGGTTGATCTGATACAGCAGTTAGGAATTATACATGTTAATTAACCCTCATATTATATTATTATACTTGTACAGTTATTTTTATATTTCATTTATACTTATTAATATATTTTCATGGAACAATTACTCATAGTTATCCTGTATGTGACATCTTCTCAATTATCTTTCTATATCTTCGTTCATAAATATTCGTTAAGGGCTTGCAAGGTGTTTATTATTATTATTATTATTATTATTATTATTATTATTATTATTATTATTATTATTATTATTATTATTATTATTATTATTATTATTATTATTATTATTATTATTATTGTTATTATTATTATTATTATTATTATTATTATTATTATTATTATTATTATTATTGTTATTATTATTATTATTATTATTATTATTATTATTATTATTATTATTATTATTATTATTATTATTATTATTATTATTATTGTTAAGGAAGGTAAGATGTTAGCCCACGGAAACCTTATATTATTTTTATCCGAACTGACTCGTGATATATTGACTTTTACACATACACACACACACCATGACACACACACACACACCATTACACACACACCATGACACACACCATGACACATACACACAAACACCATGACACACACACACACACACACCATGACACACACACACACACACACACCATGACACACACACACACACACACTATGACACACACACACCATGATACATACACACACACCATGACACACACACACACACCATGACACACACACACACACACACACCATGACACACACACACTCACCATGACACACACACACACCATGACACACACACACACCATTACACACACACACACCATGACACACATACACACACACACACACACACACACCATGACACACACACACACACCATGACACACACACACTCACACCATGACACACACACACTCACCATTACACACACACACACACACCATGACACACACACATACACACACACACATACACACACACAAGTACACTTCTCCACATACACACACTCTATCACTCTATAAATAAATCTCCTTAATCATCATCACTTAAGCCCAAATAACAAAAAAACAAAAAAACAAAACTCTTCATTGTATAGTTCATTCAGCAGGTTCTCTCGGCAGTGGAAGGCAGAATCATACAGGTCGGAACTTGATTTAATTCATGTTTTTTTTTTTTTTTTTTTTTATAATTTATATTTGGACAACAGAATTACACCACAACGTAATGTACTTATTCATTATTACTATTATTATTTTTTTATTTTTATATGTATTTATCTTTTCTTTCGAGTTACATTAATTCCTTATGACATGTTGGGGGCGTGGTCAGAAGGTGATTTTTCTATTAATTAATGGGGTAGTATATATAAATAGTGTTGGTAAATCTGGAGCAACTGAATCCTCCAAACTATTCCAAGCAACAAACAAACCTCCAATGATTTTGTTGTTGATATGGTCGTGTTTCCTGGCATACTTTGGAGGAATCAAGGTGTTTCAAAATATCACATGTATACTACTTACTCCATTAATCCATTGCTGGGTGTTACATTAATCTACTATAACATTTCTGGTTGATTTATTTACTCATTTCTTGGTGTTGCATTAATTAAGGGGGTGCGGGAGTAGGGGGACAGGCTTAGGGGTGGGGGGGGGGGGGTGCAGGAATAGGGGGACAGGCTTGGGGTGGGTAGAAAGCCTGTCCCCTATTCCCCCCCCCCCCCTCCTAACCCCCCCCAAGCCTGTCCCCCTACTCCCGCACCCCCCCCCAAACCCCACCCCCCCCCCGACCCCCCCAAGCCTTTCCCCCTATTCCCACAGCCCATTAATCCACTATAACTTGTTGTTGGTGTGTTGGTGTGTGGTCAGGCTGCAGATCTAGTGTTGGTGGGTAAAAGTGGTGTTGTTGGTGGTGGTGGTGGTGGACAACCTTTGGAGGAGGAGGAGGTGGATCCGCCAGCCTTCACTCCACCTGACACTCCTCCTGTTCAGGTGACTTTTACTTACTTCTCCATTATCTGCTTTCGCTTCCTCTCTCCCAATTTCAATATCTGCTTTTGCTTCACTCTCAAACTTCATTATCTGCTTTATATTTCATTCATTTTGCATTTCAATATCTGTGTATCCTCGCCTTTATTTTCCCGCCATTTCCTCGCCGACGTTTTCCCGCCTTTTCCTCGCCTTCATTTTCCCGCTTTTTCCTCGCCTTCATTTTCCCGCCATTTTTTCCGCTCAGTTTCATAACCCAGGGTCCATGTATTCTATGGACCCTGTCATAACCCATCCGATTTCCCGCCTGTTTGCTTCCCTTTTTTGCCTATAGTGTTATTCTCGTTAATTATTTAGAAACGTTATAAAAGTTAACCTCATAAATTATCCGTTTCTGTGCCGAGTGTGTGTTCATAATAAAGCATTTATTTGTTGAATAAGAAAACATCACTCGATTCGGAATGTGATTTGACAGCATCGTACTGCATGCATCTTCAGACACTAATAATGTAATTGATGTGAAGAAGATGTAGCCAGAATTATGTTGTCAATATTGGCTTCTCCTCTATTCATTATATATTTCCTTTACTTACTCCAGTTGAGGACCCTGTGATCGTGTATGAAAATTGAAGGCTTCTGCTGATTCCTTCTGACCATGCCACGAAATTGTCAAGCTCCTTCCATATAGGTGTATGTGTTTCGTGGCAATATTTGAAGGACTCGTTTAACTCCAATTTTCTGACTAGACTTTTATATCACAGGGTCGCTTAAGCATTGTCAGGTTACGTTGGTTACCCATAAAGACAAAAAAGCTAAAGAAAATGAAATACTTGCTCTATTTCCCGCGTTTGTTTATTTGGGAGTAGAGAGTGACGTGAGTGAGTGGTGGTGTAATTTGAGGTGTTTGGAAACGACTGTGTGTGTGTGTTTGTGTTTGTAACGGAGGCGGAAACTAATTTATTCTCTCTCTCTCTCTCTCTCTCTCTCTCTCTCTCTTCTCTCTCTCTCTCTCTCCTCTCTCTCTCTCTCTCTCTCTCTCTTCTCTCTTCTCTCTCTCTCTCTCTGTTTTTCTATATTTTTTCTCCTCCTTACCTTCCAACGCTCTCTCTCTCTCTCTCTCTCTCTCTCTCATCTCTCTCTCTCTCTCTTCTCTCTTCCTCTCTCTCTCTCTCTCTCTCTCTCTCTCCTCTCTCTCTCTCTCTCCTCTCTCTCTCTCTCTGATACGTGTAGGACAGAGACCAGGAGGATTGGGAGTCGAGTGAGCCCCCTCCCCCCCTCCCTCCCCCTCCTCCTCCCCACTCACAACAGGACCTCACCAATGAACAGCAGGTGATAATAGACGAATTGATAGATAGATAGATATAGAAGGGTAGATAGATATATGTGGATAGATAGATAGATAGCCTGCCTAGATATAGATCGATACATATAGCCTAATTGACTATATAGTAACCTACTTAAACAGTTACATATACATACATACATACATACATACACACATAGATATAGAAAGATAGATAGATGTAAATAGATAGATAAATAACCTGCCTAGATATAGATAGATACATATAATTACCTATATAATCTACACACACACACACAGCATATATTATAGATAGTTATATAATTATTTAGAGAGATAGATAAGCATTGAGTCACATAGAAATATAGATACATAGATGACTGGATTAATAGATACACTGTACAGTAGATATAGATGGTCCGATAGATAATTATGCTGTAGATAGATAGATAGATAGATGAACGGATGGATAGATTAGATAATGGCTGCTTTTATTATTATTATTATTGTTGTTGTTGTTGTTGTTGTATTGTACATTGTCTGACGCTGATGAATTGAAAATATATTGTTGCTGTGTTTTGGATTATAGGATTTTGTATATAGATAGATATATAGATAAATACATAGAAATATACATATATACATAGTTGATAGATATATACTGTAGATAAATACATACAGTAGATATTTGGATACATAGTTGTGGTCTGTATTTATGTAACTCTCTCTCTCTCTCTCTCTCTCTCTCTCTCTCTCTCTCTCTCCTCTCTCTCTCTCTCTCTCTCTCTCTCTCTGTTGTGGTCTGTATTTATGTAACACTCTCTCTCTCTCTCTCTCTCTCTCTCTCTCTCTCTCTCTCTCTCTCTCTCTCTCTCTCTCTCTCTCTCTCTCTCTCTCTCTCTCTCTCTCTCTCTCTCTCTCTCTCTCTCTCTCTCTGTTGTGGTCTGTATTTATGTAACTCTCTTTCTCTCTCTCTCTCTCTCTCTCTCTCTCTCTCTCTCTCTCTCTCTCTCTCTCTCTCTCTCTCTCTCTCTCTCTCTCTCTCTCTCTCTCTCTCTCTCTCTCTCTGTTGTGGTCTGTATTTATGTAACACTCTCTCTCTCTCTCTCTCTCTCTCTCTCTGGTGTTAGTGAGAGATTTAGCTGTGCTGGGTATAGTTGAGTGAAATGTATAGCTTTGTTATTGCTGGTGTGTTTTAGCTGTGCTGGATATAATACATAGCTTCCTGTTTATATTATACGCATGTTGGTACTGTGTATAGATAGATAGCTTGATGCTAACTAATTCACTTATTGGGCTACAGTGCTGAGACTTAGCTGTATGTGACCAGCCAGATAGTATAGCTTTATCTACCCAACGCTACATTATATTATTATCATTATTATTATTATTATTATTATTATTATTATTATTACCCAACGCAATATTATATTATTATTGTTATTATTATTACCCAACGCTATATTATTATTATTATTATTATTATTATTATTATTATTATTATTATTATTATTATTATTATTATTATTACCCAACGCAATATTATATTATTATTGTTATTATTATTACCCAACGCTATATTATTATTATTATTATTATTATTATTATTATTATTATTATTATTATTATTATTATTATCATATAGCTGTGTGTAGAGATATATAGTCTACTGTATCTTTTAATTACATGTATTGAAAGCTGTATACAGGTACATACTTATATTACAGCTGTATAATTCGTGATAAAACCCCATGCAACTACCCAAACTTGTATACATTATGTGACAGTCGTGAAATAATGTATGTACAGTCACGAGCACTAATAAGTATTCAGATGTGCTTCGAATACCAAGAGACAGTAAATAAATGCACAGTAAGATCTCCATTGGAATGAGTTCGTTGGTGAATTGGTGGATGGACTGTTCAAAGCTGCAAACCAAAGCTGTATACATATTAGTGCTGGTGACTGTACACGTTGCCACACACACATTATAATTACAGATAAGGATAAAATATTGACAACGTTCCCTTCTCCTCATTTCAATATCTTAACTAAATCAAGGGGAGATTCTCTTGTTGGTAAATTGGAAGGCTACTGATTCCTCCTAACTATACTAGAAAACAGACGCCCCGGTTGGTACTAATAGGGGATCTGTTTCATGGTATAGCTTGGAGAAATCAGAGACTCTCCAATTCACCAATAAAAGAATCTTACCTTAACATCCATGCAGCTTGTACGTTGTTTATGGACCCTGTGTTATAGTCAGAAAATTGGAGCTAAGTGAGTCCTTCAAATATTGCCATGAAACACACACACACACACACACCTATATGGAAGGAGCTTGTTTCGTGGTATGGTCAGGAAGAATCAGAAGCCTCCAATTTTCATACACAATCACAGGGTCCTTAACATCCCAAGTAACCTATCCTGGCTTGGCTTACGTAAGGTCACTGATGTTCTTAGTTCAGCAAACCTAAATGCCTTATATTTTTTTAAGGACCCTGAGATCGTGTATTAATATTATTAGAGGCTTCTGTTTCCTCCTGACCATGCCACGAAACAAGCTCCTTCCATATATGTGTGTGTGTTTCATGGCAATCTTTGAAGGACTCATTTATCTCTAATTTTCTGACTACATCACAGGGTCCCTTAATAATGGGGTAGTGCAGTGTTGGTAAATCTGGAGTAACTGATTCGTCCAAACTATTCGAAGCAACAGGCCACCATTATATTTCTTAATGTGGTCCTGTTTCCTGACATATTTTTGGAGGAATCAAGAAAGCCCAGTATAACATAAGTGTACTATCCCCTTTTTAATCTTAGTATGTTTAACTCCAAGGATAACTGGATTTATTAACATAACTCCACCTAACCCTTCCAACTCCAAATTAAGGGAAGAACCTCTGTTTGGTAAATTGGGAAGGCTACTGAATCCTCCAAACTACATCACGAAACAAATTCCCTAATATTAACATTGTGGTGGTGACTTGTTGTTGTTGTTGTTGGTTGGAGGAATCAGTAGCCCTCCATAGTTACTAAAATGAAGTTCTACCTTTCACTATTAATATATGCACAACAAACTAAGAATAAGTATATTTTGTGTAGCTGCTTAATTAACACCACACTTTATGTAAAACTAACCATCCATTAATCATATGACAATAATGGTACAAGTAAACACAACAAGTAAACATTTTCCATGATATATATATTGTCTGAGCAGATGACAACAAAAATAATGATCGTAACTTTCACATTATACTCCTTATATCTTGTTTATATATGTATATTTTTTTTTCCAGGGTAAGCGAGACAGCCAGAAACTCCATGTGTCTTGTTTGGTGTGTGTGTGTGTGTTTTTTGTTTGTTTTTTTCTGCAGGGTAAGCGAGCCAGCCCAAAGAAACTACTCCATCCATGTGTCTTGTTTTGATTCTCTATTTTATTTGCAGGGTAAGCGAGGCAGCCAGAAGACGAGGGGGGTAGGTGGAAGCAAGAAGGGCATGAGAGCAGCTGCCAAGGGTGACGACGACGGTGAGCGAACCATTTTGACACAGAACGATGAACTTCAGAGCCCGTGATTATAAGAGCTAAACGACTCAAAGCTAATAGGTATTCCAAGGATACGGCGACGTAAGCGTTGAAGGGGGCTTGGATATAATAGTACAGTGTTGTTGTTGTTGTTGTAAATCTTGACCAAAAACACTGATTCATCCCGATTTTTCCAAGCAACAACAGGCCTCCATTATTATTATTTTATTATCTGGTTCTGTTGTTTTCTGGCTTACATTGCAGAAATCAAGGAGTTCCAATGTACCATTTGATATATTGAACAGCCTTGACTCCTCCAAATTATACCATGAAACAGGACCAAATATAAACTAAAATAATGGTTACTTGCTGTTGCTTGGAATAGTTTAGAGGTAATCATTTGCTGAGACAGATTTACCAACACTGTACTATATCCCCCTTAAACTCCATGATCAACTCAAGACAACTCAGATATCATTACTGCTCAGCTCAAATGAGAAACTACAATCATGCATTATAGACAAACCATGCAGAGAACGACCACGACATTAATTAAAAAGGGGGATTCTCTTGTTAGTGAATAGTTGGAGGGTCGGTCTGTGATTCTTTCAAACTTATGTCCGGAAATGAGAGATAGTATAGTCCTTTCAACACTGACATATGCTATAGAGACATGGACAAGGAACCAGGCACAAAGGTGTAGAATAGGTGTGGTAAAGATGAGTTACCTGAGAGGAGCATGTGGCTTAATAAGGTGGGATGAGGAAACTAATGAGAATATGTATGAGGGGTTTGGTCTGAGTGTGAAGGCAGTTGGTGCTGAATGTGAGGGGATTGAGAGAGTGAAGCAAAGTACGTTGAGGTGGTTTGGACATTTGGAGAGAATGCAAAACGGAGAGTTTACAAAGATGATTTATGAGAGTGAAGTGGAAAGACCTGGAATGAGTGGCAGACCACCAGTCAGGTGAGTGAACAGCTTGGAGGAGTACATGTGGGAGAGAAACGTAAATGGAAAGTAGGACTTGACCAAGCAAGGAGTGAGTGTTGGAACTAGGAGATTTAGAGACCCTTCTGCCGTAGTCATCCTCTTGGGGGGAGTTCACGGAGGGAGCGAGGCGTCAACAGCTGTAGATAGATAAAATAGTGTAATGAATACCGAGTTGAGTATATTTCAGTCCAATGCAGACTCAACCCGCGTTTACCATGTCGGTCGCTCTGTCTATTTGTCTAAGCATGATAAAGTTGTTAATTTGAGCCAAGAGTGTAGCAGAGGTGTGTACAAGGCCGCGTGCATCAGACTGGGGGATAACTCGCTCCAACTACTGATTCAACTGTATTAATTGTCTCTCAGTCAGTCACACTCTTAAGTGTTGATTCATCCTGGCCAGAGGTGTATGTACAGTACAGTTAAAGACAACAAGTCATGTAAGTCATGTCGTCGCAAAATTCGCATTGTAAACTAATACGAATTGAGCGATGAGCCTTTTCCTCGAAGTATAGTACAGTTTAATAACACGACCCTTATAATGTATGATTGTTACTGAACTAACCATGCAGGGAGCCGGCCACCAATGCTGATTATATTTTTTAATGTCCATTCCGAGAGATTTGAGTAGCGTCTTAATTTAAACATGGAGTTTTAAATATACATACCTATAAATATCTATATATATACTGTATACATACTACTCGTGGAACCCGGTCTTGCTTATACATACATAAAACCTGCTGTGGAATTATTGTTTGTGCCGTGTCAACCTTTAATAACAACAACAATAATAGCTGTGAACACCCGTATTTATTTTTTCATTTATTTAGTTCATTCTCAAATGCATTTTCGTTTTCCCGCCAAAAACGCCGTAGCATTCATTGTGCATTTGTTGAGATTGTCGCGGTAAATACCAAGCATCCATGATTCTGATTGTCATACCCCCCGTCCTGATAGTATATATAATTATGATTTCTTTGGTTCTGAATCCATTTTTTTTTATTATTTTCCCGCCATAATGATGAACGTACTGTAGTAATGTGCCGTTGGTAATGTTGCTACGGTATTTAGAAGAGTCTCGTGTGCCTGATAAAATATTAGGCAGTGAATGTTCCCTCTGTCATTAATTAAAAGCATAAATTGCGTTACCCTATGTAGCAATAATTATTACGTTTATTTCATTATCCATTTATGCCTATTATTATTATTATTATTTTTATTTTTATGATTATGAGAGTATATTGTGCATTAGTCACGGTTTTATTTTTTTTTCAGTCAGATACGAAAGTATATAAACCATAACAGAATTGTTTACCCACGTGTCTGTTTACCAGTTATGTTGCATGTAATATTTATGTATACGTACGTAATTCAGTTATCCTGCAAATTAATCATCTACGTTCGTGTTCTGTCTCTTGAAAACACAAATATTAATTAATCATGTTATTGTGTACAAAATGAATGAAGGTGTGTGTTCTGAGAATGTGTTGGTATGTGTTGCGTTACCTTCCAGAGAATTAAAGGGGATAGATAGTATTTATACTTTTGGTACATTGGAGTATCTTGATTCCTCCAAAGTATGACAGGAAAACAGGAGCATATAAACAAAAATAATGGTGGTCTGTTGTTGCTTGGAGTACTTAGGAGGAATCAAGATACTCCAATGTGTACCAAACTTATACTTTACCCTTAATTTTTGATAAGATAAGAATGGGCAGCTTCATGTAACTATATATAAAATAATTTACCAATTACTGATATACTGTATGTAGATAAAATTGTGTGTCCCCTAATTTAAACATATTTATCACCATATATGTACAGCCACAGTCAAAAGTTAGGTCGTCTCTCTCTTGTTTCCTAGTTATATATCGGTTTTTATTTTCGCAGTTTTCCATCACACAGAAGCAGTGAAATTACTTTTGACTGTGACTGTACTGTATATTATGGCCTGTGTGTGAATGAGAGAAGAGGGAGAGAGAGAGAGAGGGAGAGAGAGAGAGAGCGAGAGCGAGAGCACAAGTACACACTCTCACTTCCATAAACACAAAGTTGACTGACTCGTGAAACAATCTCCAATAGCTGTGTGTTTTTAAACTTTCTCTTGCCCCATCATTATCTCTCTTTCTCTCTCTCTTCACTCCACCCACCTTCTCTCTCTCTCTCTCTCTCTCTCTCTCTCTCTCTCTCTCTCTCTCTCTCTCTCTCTCTCTCTCTCTCTCTCTCTCTCTCTCTCTCAACCCACCACCCACCCACCTTCTCTCTCTCTCTCTCTCTCTCAACCCACCACCCACCCACCTTCTTTCTCTCTCTCTCTCTCTCTCTCAACCCACCACCCACCCACCTTCTCTCTCTCTCTCTCTCTCCCTCTCTCTTCACTCAACCCACCACCCTCCCACCTCTCTCTCTCTCTTCACTCAACCCACCACCCACCCACCTTCTCTCTCTCTCTCTCTCTCTCTCTCTCTCTCTCTTGACGCATGTGTATTGTCTGTCATGAGTGTTGACCTGCGAGGAATACCTTTAAGTTATCTTCAGTAAATGTATGTTACAGTATTTTGTTACCCTTGTTACCTTCTGTTACCTTCCTCCTCTGCATAATACATGATGGGTGTAAATTTAAGGGGATATAGTATACTTTTGGTTCATAGGAGCAACTTGATTCCTCTAAACTATGCCAGGAAACAGAACCAGCAGATTTAAAAGAAAAACAATAGTGGCCTGTTGCTTGGAATAGTGTGGATGAATCAGTTGGTTCAGATTTACCAACATTTGTACTATCCCCATAATTAAGAGTTTCCTGTACTGTAGGTCTTCCATGCTCACTGTATTCTGTTGGGCTGTACAGTTCATAATTTGCTTCTGTGCTTTACTCAAGTTTATACCAGTATATTGTTTGTTTCTCTACTTTATTCAGACTAGAGAATTACTATACTTTAATTCTCCATCACAAAGTTTACACCATTAATTAACTATTGCAACATTAATTCTATATCTATCTCTTTTCAACAGTCATGAAGTGATAAAACCCTCTTGCTGACATTCCTATTACATTACCTAACCATTCACATTCACTTGATCATATGGTTAGCTGTTTGTACATTGAAATATCATCAGAAATATGTTACCAGAATAAGATGCATCCAGTGAATTGAAGATACCCAATACCTACAGTAGACCCTCGATATACAGTGAATAAATAATTGTGTCTACCATTTCATTTTACACTCGGTCCTTCATTGAAAATCACCAAATGTTTTACCAGGCTTCTGTTATTCATTACCATACAGATTAAGTGATGTACTGAGCCTGTGGTAATTAAAAGGATTGTGTTAATTTCATTCATATTATATCGAGAGCCTACTGTAATACCCCTCAAATCATCTCGGATGTTATGGGCCTGTGTTGTGTCATACTATACTTTCGGGGAGATTAATTTGTTTGTGAATTGGAAGGTCTCCGATTTCTCAAAACTATGCCACGAAACAGATCCCCTCTTAGCATGTACAATTGAGGGCATCTGTTTTCTGGTATACTGTAATTAGGAGGAATCAGTAACCTTCCAATTTACCAACAAGAGAATCTTCCTTTAGATAGCTATATGTTTTCCTCGGCAGGTCTCGGCGTGGCTCAGATCGTCATCACAGCCGCCACCCCGATGACCGAGGACGCTAGAGCAGACACCGACGAACAGGACGAAGACGACGACCAACGAGGACCCGAGATAGACAGAGGAGAGTGTGAGGGAGAGGCGTTGGTACTAGACGACGACGACAGACAGCCTCCACCACCACCAGCACCAGAGGGACCCATGGAAATGAGAATGGGGTTACCTACAGGGGCCGAAGGAGGTGGTAGTGGTGGTGGTGGTGGTGGTGGAGGAAGACAAGGAAACAAAGACGTCGAGGATCAACGTTCACCTTCTCCCAAGTCTCCCAGTCCGAGTGATGGTCCACCTGATCTGGATCCCGAGAAACTCAAAACACTTGAGAGAATCAAGGAGTCGAATGCTTAACGTGAAATGTGAATATAATCATCCGAGTTTGTAATTAATATTTGCCATCTCTCTATTATTATTATTACAACAATCTATCTTGTACACAATTCATCTCCATGGAGGTAACTGACCGGCACATTTCTAGAAAAAAAAAAAATAATGTAGTGTTTTACCTGTACGTCACACCGTTAAAATGGCGACATATGATGGCGCGTGTGTTTGTTTATATTCGTGATGTCACACACAAAAATCCATCAACTGATTGAAAATGCCCTATGAATATTGAATAATTCTTGTCAGTTGTATCTCACCGACCCTCCTGTCTGTTTGTCTGTCGGTAGGTGGTATCTGTTGAAGCCGTCTATAAATGCCCAGAATATGATTAATAATAAATGAGGCAAACGTTAATAAATAAATGATTCCTGCCAAGCTGATGTGAAGTGAGAACAATAACAGTATAATAACAGTACCCGTATTGAGACCGTCTTCTTCCCACACTTGTTAATTATTGGGGTGTTATTAATAGTGTTGGCAAATGTGGAGTTACTGGTTCCTTCATACTATTCCTTGCAACAGGCCATGGTTCATTAATTATGTGGTTAACCAGGTCGAGTTTCCTAGCATATAGTTTGGAGAAATCAGTAGCTCTCCAATGTACCAAAATTATTATTATGTGACACCCCTATGGAAAGATTCTCTTGTTGGTGAATTGCAAGGTCTGTGATTCCTCGAAACTATATATTCCAGGAAACAGACAACCCTAATGTTACTTTATTGGGGGGATCTGTTTCAAGGCAAAGTTAGGAAGAATCAGTAGCCCACAAATTGACTCTCAAAAGAATCCTACCTAAAGCCATCCTTCATCTCTCACGAAACACAACAATGTTCTTGATAACTCTGTTTGGCTTTCCACCGAATCCTTAATTAAGAGGGGAAGTACAGTACGTGTTGGTTGGTAAATCTAGAGTGACTGATTCCTCTAAACTATATATTCCAAGCAACAGGCCACCATTAGTTTTGTTAATTTGGTCCTTCTGTTTCCTGGCATATACTTTAGAGGAATCGAGGTACACTCCAATGTACTAAGAGTGTGTGTTTATATTACCCCTCAAACCCAAATGGACCAACAATAACACACTTGTCTGGGTGGATGGAAAGCGAGATGTAATGGATGGATGGATGTATTGTCTTGATTTGATGGGCCCGTCACTTGTCTAGTACAGCTTCTCTCTCTCTAATAACACACTGTCAGAAAATTAAAAGCATCGACCGAAACTTGAAGGACATAACAAGATAGAAAGAAGTCTAGCCAAGTTAATTAAGGGGATAGTATACCTTTGGTGAATTTCTAGCGACTTGATTCCTCCTCCAAACATATATGCCAGGAAACAGGACCAGAAAACAACAACAAAAATAATGGTGGCTGGCCTGTTGCTTGGGATAATTTGGAGGAATCATTTGCTCCGCATTTACCAACACTGTACTTCCCCCTTAATTAATCATAGAGTTAATTTGTGTCGACAACACCGTGCCTACTTCCTCACACAAAACTCTGTATATGATGTTATTATTGTTATTTATTTTCTCGTGTGAAACAAAACAAAAATGGCATGTTTGAAAAGACTTGAGGTCACAATCAAGCTTTATCCAAAATTTAACAGGGTTACAAAATCTTCATAAGTCTTGATTGCTTGTCTTTAGTGAGGTCAGGAAGTGTGCAAATTGGAGGCTTCTTATTCCTCCATTATGTCTTTATAACGAACTGGTCTGTTTCGTGGCAAAGACTAGAGGAATTGACAACGCCCCAATCGGCCAACAGTATCATGCATCCCGTAATGATCTCCTGCAGAAATGATCGTTTATATTTTTTTTCTCTCAAGGTCGTATAATTGTTCGTTAGTGTTGTCTCTGGTATTTAGAATTATTTGGCATTTACTTAGTTATTATTATTATTGTTATTGTTATTCATAACTTCCTCACCTCCTTTGGAAAACTTAAACTTCATCTTCAGGCTTACACAAAATAGGTCTGTTGACTATCTATGCATATAATATTATCTCCTCCACTTTTTCCCGTAATGGGCTCTCAGGTAGATGTACAGTCATGAGCCATAATGAGTATCCAGGTCTTAGTGAAGTTTAAAAATACCTGAAATACTGTTCAACCTAATTACAACGCTTATTCTGCCTGCCTCAAACTTGCTGAAGCTTGTTTACTATTCCATCAGGTTATATGAAGCAGACCTGGATACTTGTTATGGCTCTACAGTTGCCCATACATGAAACTGATGAACCTTGATACTGGTATTGATGTGAATGTTGGAAACAGATTGTGGGTGCTATTATTAAACTATATATATACTTCTTTGAGGAAAATTTGTCTTTGTCGCTCAGTTCCTATAACTTTGAAATGCGAATTTAGCAACGAAACATCTTTTCCTAGAAGAGTAAGTTTAATAGTACTACAGTACCTTGTGTCATCATTTGGTTGTATTATTTTGTTTATTAACTACATTATCTATGCATTGGTCACCATTTTAGTTACTGGAAGCATTTAGTATACAAAGTTAAGGAGGAATATACTTTTGGTACATTAGAGAATATTGATTCCACCACAGTATGCCAGGAAACAGGACCAGATGAACATAGGCCTAAATAATAGTGGTCTGTTGCTTGGAATAGTTTGGAGGAATCGGTTGCTCCAGATTTACCAACACTGTACTACTCTGACCTTTTAACATTGCTTAACATTACAGTACAGTACTCCTATAACCCCTTCATACAAGTATCAGTGTTTGTCAATTTTATGCTTGGCTTTATGTACACAGTGTTTTTTACTTATTTTTTTTATTTTATTATGAACAATATTTAAATTATATGTGTTAAATTTTGTGTATCTGTGTACAATATATATTTATAATTTGGTGAGGAAGTTTGTTAAATTTATGTATCAAGGGCTAAGATATTGTCATAATCTTTGAAGCTACTAATTGATTCATCAAAAGTGAACCAAAACACAAATCACCTTACACAAGTAATGGGTTAGTCTGTTACTTGGCTTTGTAGAGATGAATACGCAATACAGCTCCATCTTATCAGCAATATCATACCCCTTTTAAGAATCTTGAAAACACCACTGACCAAGATGGGACTGGAAGCCATCCCAGCCTGTGTGATCTTACTTGTTCCACCAGTCATTAAGGAGGTAGTACTGTACAGTGTTGGTAATTCTGGAACAACTGATTCCTCTAAAGTATTCCAAGCAACAGGCCACCATTATTTTGGCATACCTTGGAGGAATTGAGGCTCTCTAATGAACCAAAAGTATACTATCTTCTTAATTGAGTTCCAGACCTAACTTAATCAGTAGTGTTGTCATTTTTATATTTTTTAACCTTAAACTTTTCACCCTGTTCCACAATGTTATAAGTAGAAAAGTCTAAGAACCTAAATTTGGACAATGAAATATATCGTATCTACAGAATTCTCTTCATAAAATTATATTATTTTGTATTTGAAACATTTTATATATATTTATAATTATTGTAAATATTTAATACTTCCAGAAGTTGAATTCACAGGTTATGAAGAAAAAGAAAGGCAAGATAGCTGCTTCATATTTGATATGTAATTACTGAAAGGTTGAAACAATGTGCCTAACCTTGACTTTACCCTCACATGTTCATCATATACTAATTATAGCAGCACTCACTAGAGGATTAAAATACTATAAATACTTTAAACACGGTACAGTATGTGGCACATTTGAATTGACCGTGTAAGGATGTTCATTTCCCAAAGTCCAGTTGTAAAATAATGGCAGTGTAAATGGAGGTGAAGACTGTTGTTGTTCTTGTTGTTGTTATTCCAATGTGTAAGTGGAGAGAATCAGGCACTTACGTCAAACAATATACTGCCAAAAACCACGTAAATACAATACTAACTTCTCCATGTAAAGAGTAACTCATTATGACTCTTTATCTACAGTATTGACACTTAGCGATGTGTATCTTTATTGTCATATAGAAAATTCAACCCACAAGAAACAAAACAATGAATGGCTTATAATTGGATAAATCAATTGTTACTGGAGACTTTACCATAGAAGTAGATGATACATTCTGTACAGCATTGAATGTGGGTTTTACTTTC
>JAWQEG010008018.1:0-2500 GCA_033782935.1 Petrolisthes cinctipes
TGTAAGTATGTGTGTGTGAGTGAATGTGAGTGTGTGTGAATGTGAGTGTGTAAGTGTGAGTGTGTGTGTGTATGTGTGAGTGAGTGAGTGTGAGTGTGAGTGTGTGTAAGTGTGAGCTTGTGTGTGTGTGTTTTCAGTCGACCCACAACGTGTGTGTGTAAGTGAGTGAATGTGTGAGTGTGAGTGAGTGTGTGTGTAAGTAGAGTGAGTGTGAGCGTGTGTGTGTGTGTTTTCAGTAGACTCACAGCAAAGTCGACAGCGTTCAAGACCAGCAGGGCCAGCAGGACTAGGGGCTATACGAGTGTCGGGAAAACCAGAGGCTCTCAGCATAATTGTCCCTAACAGGCGCTAAGTGAAGGTTTACGAGGCTCGGTGTGGCAGGTTGGGCTTCTCACTTGACTACTGGTATTATATAGTTTTTTGTTTTGTTTTACTACACTCGTATTTTGACGCTGTTCTTTTATTTCTTACACTCGAAACTTGACATATTTTTTTTTTACTACACTCGTATTTTGACACTGTTCCTTTATTTCTTACACTTGCACTTTGACACCTTTTTCCTTTCTTACTACACTTGCATTTTGACACTATTCCTCTATTTCTTACACTTGCAAGTTGACTCATTTTTTTATCCTTACACTTGAAACTTGACTTTTTGTTATTACACTCGTATTTTACCACTTTTTTTTTTTTTTTTTATCTTGTACCGGTTAATCTACATATATATATTCAATATCTATATCCCATGTAAACCTACAATGTACTCACATGTATCATAATGTAAGCATAATGTCAGACACAACACTTACTAAACACAGTTCACTCTGGGCGTGAGAGCTGTTCTTCATGAGAATCTAATATGAATCAGCAGTCTTTTCAAAGGCGTGGGATCTAGTGACCCATATTGTCATATTATGACAATATGGGTCACTAGATCCACACACAGTCTTGGACACTGAGTACAAGAACAATCTCATACTATACTCCTTTTACGCTAACTTGGCCCAGTAGCCACGCCCCCTTGATAGGCCTTGATAGCTGATTGGTTGATTTATAACTGTTCGTGTCGCTTCCCTTACATTGACATTGAATATGTTTACATCCTTTTCCTTTCTCTAATATTGATGGAATTTAGGAACATTAAAATATAAACGATTTTTAAGCATCAGTTGCTATGCAGTTCTACAGAAAGGATGGTAAGCTGGTACAATTCCTAAATATATATCTTGGGAAGTCGTAGCTAACATCATCACATACACGTTCGGACATAGCCTACTCAATATATCTTTGTTTTGTAGTCAATATAAACTATTGAGAAGTTGATGGAACAACAAATAGCAAACAATATCTAGTAAACTACACCATACACACTCTACTTATAGTCCAAGTCCGTATATAACTGAAAAACTCGAAAAATAGATGGGGTATAGTGGGGAGGTTGTAATGCCAGCGGAACAGCTGTCCTGCCCAGGCGCCAGGTGGGAAAATCAAGCACAGCTCGCTCCACCTGTCGTGGATTTCCATCTGTCACACTCGATAGCAACTTAATTACAATATATTGCTTATAAATATCTAATATATCATTTCATTACGGGAACATAATCGTAACCAAAATAATAACAGATGGTGGAGCGAGCTGTGCTTGATTTTCCCACCTGGCGCCTGGGCAGGACAGCTGTTCCGCTGGCATTACAACCTCCCCCACTATACCCCATCTATTTTTCGAGTTTTTCAGTTATATACGGACTTGGACTATAAGTAGAGTGTGTATGGTGTAGTTTACTAGATATTGTTTGCTATTTGTTGTTCCATCAACTTCTCAATAGTTTATATTGACTACAAAACAAAGATATATTGAGTAGGCTATGTCCGAACGTGTATGTGAAGATGTTAGCTACGACTTCCCAAGATATATATTTAGGAATTTTACCAGCTTACCATCCTTTCTGTAGAACTGCATAGCAACTGATGCTTAAAAATCGTTTATATTTTAATGTTCCTAAATTCCATCAATATTAGAGAAAGGAAAAGGATGTAAACATATTCAATGTCAATGTAAGGGAAGCGACACGAACAGTTATAAATCATCCAATCAGCTATCAAGGCCTATCAAGGGGGCGTGGCTACTGGGCCAAGTTAGCGTAAAAGGAGTATATCTCTCAGATAGCTAACACTTCTAGTCCAACTCGCTGTACAATATGATTGGTTCTTCAATAAACCCATGTTAAAACTCAGAAGTTTATCACTTTGCTACCACATCTTATCTTCGAAGAAAAATTCAACTCTATCAACGCTATCAACATCATCGTATCCTGGGCATCAACAACCTCAACAATCTTACACTTGAAACATGACATATAATTTTTACTACAGTCGTATTTTGACAATATTTTTATTTCTTACACACTTGCAATTTGACTCCTCTTTTTTTATTATTTTTTTTTATTATTACTACACTCGTATTTTGACATTATGCCTTTATTTCTTACACTTTGACTTA
>JAWQEG010008018.1:5000-7500 GCA_033782935.1 Petrolisthes cinctipes
TCTATATGTAAATTTAAGTCTTTGTCTGTCTGTCTGTCTCTGTGTTTGAATTTTTGTTACTTTTTTCTGCCCGTCTGTTTGTAAATCTGCTTGTCATAAATTTGTCTGTCTGTCTGTATCAGTATCTATCTATCTATCTATCTATCTATCTATCTATCTATCTATCTATCTATCTATCTACAGTTTTCCCTATCTACCTGTCAGTCTGTTTTTCGGTTTGCATTTTTTATTTGTTTGTCTGTCTCTCTTTTTTTTCTGTCATACACATTTTAACATTTCCATCAAAACCTCCATCTCCAACCCCTGCCTCCATCAACACTCCTTCTCCACCCCTACCTCCATCACCACCCCTTCTTCTCCATCACCACCCCCTTCTCCATCCTGCCTCCATCACCACCCTTCTCCATCCCTTTCTCCATCACCCACTCCATCACCACCCCTGCCTCCATCACCACTCTTTCTCCACCCTGCCTCCATCACCACTCCTTCTCCACCTCTACCTCCTTACCCCCATCTCCACCTCTACCTCTTTACCCCCATCTCCACCTCTACTACTCCCCCACCATCACCCACCAACAGCACCATCATCCGTCCCCTATTCCTTCATTACCACCACCACCACCATCTCTTCACCACCTCTTCCTCCATCACCAACCATTCTCTCCAAAACCATCACCATCATCATCATCATCATCATCATCACCCATTTACTCCTCCCTTTCCTCCATCACCACCACCACCATTCTTCACCTCTTCTTTCACCACAACCATCATTATCATCATCACCACTTTACTCCTCCCATTCCTCCATCACCACCCCCACCACCACCACCACTACAGCCAACAACAACAACAACACCATTTCTTTACCTCCTCTTCCTTCACCACCACTATCACTTCTTTTCTCTTCCACCATCACCACTCCCCACCATCTCTCCTCCTCCCCTTGTGACGCGTAGGAAGCCATTAGCCCATTACCTTTGCTGATGACCCTAATGAGTTCCCAGGTAACTTGTTTACTCGCTCCCTTGTCACCTGGAGAACAGTGTACAGTTGTGGGCAAAAGTTTCGATACACATGGAACCGAATATTGTAAACTTAATAATAATATGTCAGCTTTCCTCTTGTAGTGACGTGAACTTCGAAATATAATTATAGAGTAGTGAGAATGTAAGGTCATATCCAACTCATCACACAGTAATAATTATAATATAGATAAATATGAGTACGGAACCCTCACCCAGGGTACTCAACACTCACACGGGGTTGGCCTATGTCAGTTCCTCAACCCAACCCAACCTTTAATCTAACCAAATCCAACCTAACGGAACCTTAATCTAACCAAATCCAACCTTGAAGCGTATCCTTAATCTAACCAAATCCAACCTGACGGAACCTTAATCTAACCATATCCAAATTAACGGAACCTTAATCCAACTCTAACCCAACCTTTAATCTAACCAATCCAACCTAACGGAACCTTAACCTAACCAAATTCAACCTAACGGAACCTTAATCTAACCAAATCCAACTTAACGTATCCTTAATCTAACCAAATCCAACCCCAACCCAACCTTTAATCTAACCAAATCCAACCTAACGGAACCTTAATCTAACTAAATCCCACCTAACGGAACCTTAATCTAACTAAATCCAACCTAACGGAACCTTAATCTAACCAAATTCAACCTAACGGAACCTTAATCTAACCAAATTCAACCTAACGGAACCTTAATCTAACCAAACCCAACGTAACGGAACCTTAATCTAACCAAATCCAACTTAACGGAACCTTAACCTAACCTAACCTAGACGTAAATTAATTAAACTTACTCGTAACTTAACTTACTTGATCAAACCTAATCGTAACCTAACCCTAACCAACCCAACCTAGTCTTAATTAAGCTAACATAACCTAACCTAGCCCAACCTACCCTTTATTTAACCCCAACCTACTCGTAACCTAACCCAACCTAGTCTTAACCTAACCCAAATCTATTATTAATTAACCTAACTTAACACAAACCTAGTCCTAACCTAATCCAAATCTATTTTCAACTTAACCTAACCTACCCAAATCTATTCCTAATCTAACCTACCCAAATCTATTCTTAAGGGGGTGCGGGGGAATAGTGGGACAGGTTTGGGGGGGGGACTGGGGGGGTGCGGGAATAGGGGGACAGGCTTGGGGTGGGTAGAAAGCTTGTCCCCTATTCCCGCACCCCTTACCCCCCCCCCAAGCCTGTCCCCCCTACTCCCGCACTCCCCAAAACCCCTGCACCCACCTAAACCCCCCCCCAAGCCTGTCCCCCCTTTATTCTCGCACCCCCTTAATCTAACCTAACCTTAACCCCCCCCCAAGCCTGTCCCCCCTACTCCCTCACTCCCCAAAACCCCCCCGCACCCACCTAAAACCCCCCGCCCCCAAGCCTGTCCCCCTTTATTCTCGCACCCCCTTAATCTAACCTAACCTAACCTAACCTAACCCAAATCTATTCAT
>JAWQEG010008018.1:17500-27425 GCA_033782935.1 Petrolisthes cinctipes
GGAGAAAGGAAGCAGAGGAAGTGGGTGGAAGGAGGGTAATGGCAGAAGCATAGAAGAGAGATAGAGAAGATGGAAGACAGGAAAGTGGAAGAGAGAAAAAAAGGAAGAGAGGGAGAAGGAAGAGAGGGAGAAGAAAGAGAGGGGGAAGGGAGAGAGGAGGAAGGAAGAGAGGGGGAAGGAAGAGAGAGAAAGAAGGAAGAGAGAGGGAAGAAAGAGATGGACGAAAGAAGAGAAGGGAAAGAAAGAGAGAGACAAGGAAGAGAGAGAAGGGAAAGAAAGAGAGAGAAGGGAAAGAAAGAGAGAGACAAGGAAGAGAGAGAGAGAGAAGGAAGGGAGGGAGAAGGAAGGGAGGGAGAAGGAAGGGAGGGGGAAGGAAGAGAGGAAAGAAGGAAGACAAGGAAGAATCAAACTGAACTCCAAACACGCAGAACTTTTGACCATGACTGTACATCAGTATCTGTATATCAGTATGTTTTTTTTTTTGTCCACACCGATATGGAAAATGTGGAAGCTCTCCCTCCACCCACCCACGAGTCAAACACATCACTCAACCAGATGCCACCAATTGATATCAAGCTGTGAACATATTATTATTATTATATACATTAGACAACTGCTGGAGGGAAAATACATTATTTTTTTATTTTATCTGCAGTTCTCGTGTGTGTGTGTGTGTGTGTGTGTGTGTGTGTGTGTGTGTGTGTGCGTGTGTGTATGCTTGTGTGTGCATGATTATGTGTGCAGTGTGCTTGTGTGTGTGTTTTATACAGTGTGCTTGTGTGTGTGTGTGTTTATACAGTGTGTTTGTGTGTGTGTGTGTGTGTGTATGTGTGTGTGTGTGTGTGTGTGCTATGATTGAGTTATAATGCATCAGTTGTCACAAGGTGTTGTCAATTCTAGGGAAAATACTCGTATGTCTCTTGTCAATTAATTGGAGGGTTTTAATTGCTCCAAACTATGCTACAAAACAAAACCCCTCAACGTATACTCAGCTACTCAGTCTGTTTCCTGGCTTACCTTGGAGGAATAAGTAGCTCTCCAATAGAAGACGAAAGTACATATGTGAAGGCCTATGATGGGTTACATGTCCATTGTTTACTTAAGGGAAGGTTCTTTTGTTGGTGAATTGGAAGGTCTCTGATTCCTCCAAACTATGCCAAGAAACACAAGATCCCCTATTAGTACCATTGAGGGTGTCTGTTTTCTGATATGGTTAGGAGGAATCAGTAGCCTTCCAATTTACCAACAAGACAACCTCCCCTTAAGGACCCTGTGATCGTGTATAGGACTTGGTGGCTTCTGATTCCACCTGACTATGCCACGAAACAAGCTCTTTCTATATGGATGGTGTTTCGTGGTAATGCTTGAAGGACTCATTTATCTCCAATATTCTCACTACATCACAGGGTCCCTTAAACTTATGGAACACTTGATAATTTTAAATGATTGTTTTATACAGGATAATAACTATAATTACGCATTTCATTTCCCACACCTAATTCTTATACACCTAAAACACAAAGCAAAGTAAAATAATTAATGAACAAACATATAAATTTATAGATTAATAAATACATAAAAATAAATATGGCAATCGTAAAGAAGCGTTGAATTGGCCACTGATGAACATGATTGGAAAGAGAGTTAGGCTAATGTTGCACAGTCAAGGTCAATTGTTCTTGGACACCCTTTTGAAACTGTACCTTGATGGAGTGAAATACCATAGAAAATTATTCTGTATATCTGGGTAAAAAAAAAAAAAAAAAAAAAAAAAAGATAAATTCCATTGCTTCGAAATCGTCGGTGCGATTGAGGACTATTGACTTTGACTGTACGTGACGTGTGAAGTGTTATGGTGTATATGCTGAGATGGGAAAAGTGCACAGGTAATCCTTTCAGGTGAGTGAATTAACATGACCTCATTTTGTCAGGGATTCGTAATATTTCTCTCTCTCTCTCTCTCTCTCTCTCTCTCTCTCTCTCTCTCTCTCTCTCTCTCTCTCTCTCTCTCTCTCTCTCTCTCTCTCTCTCTCTATGTGTGTGTGTGTGTGTGTGAGTGTGTGTACCCAAGCATCAATGTATTTGTATTATGTGAATAACAACTGTGGGTGGCTCAGTAGAATACTGTATAGTTGAATATACTATATATATATATATATATATATATATATATATGTATGTATATGTGTGTGTGTGTGTGTGTGTGTGGTGTGTGTTATTGATTCAGCGTCCTCATACACACAATAAGTATGATTTAAGAATCTGCATGCTGCAAGAGAGCGTGACGTGTGTGAAGCCCAGAAACTATTTCCATAAACTACACACACACACACACACACACACACACACACACACACACACACACTAGCTCTAAGAGTGTGTGTACAATAAACCCCCTCTGACCTCGGCTATGCACAGAAATATTTTTGTCGTACATGGTATGGAATATTTGTTTATTGTTGAGAGAGAGAGAGAGAGAGAGAGAGAGAGAGAGAGAGAGAGAGAGAGAGAGAGAGAGAATCTTATATAACATACAGAGAGGAATGAATATACAGAGAGGATTGGTAGAGGCTGAGATAGTGAGTGAGTGAGTGAGTGAGTGAGTGAGTGAGTGCGTGAGTGAGGGAGGGTGCGAGAGACTGAAGGAGAGAATGGGCCAATGAGGGTCAATGAATGAGGGAGTGAGTGAGTAGAAGTATGTGAGTTTGAGAGTAATAGTAGTAAGAGGTAGTGAGAGACGGGTCAAAGAGTTGCAGTATAGTGAGAGGTGAAAGTTGAACAGTGGTACAGTGGGAAGCGGAGAGGTAACAGCGGCAGTGAGAAGCTAAAAAAGTGAAAGTTGTACAAGAAAAGTGTAAAGTTTTTAGAGAAGAATACAACACACAGTGACCCAAAATACACGTTTAGTATATACAATAAAGAGTCCCATTCTGAGGTGCCCGGAGAATGTAGTACAAGGGAAGGCGGCTGAGTTAAGTAG
Organism: Petrolisthes cinctipes; assembly: GCA_033782935.1. Lineage (NCBI taxonomy): Eukaryota > Metazoa > Arthropoda > Malacostraca > Decapoda > Porcellanidae > Petrolisthes > Petrolisthes cinctipes. Next base: position 20,481 of record JAWQEG010008018.1, read on the forward strand.
AGAAGGACAAGACTAAGTAAGGATTAGACTGCAACACACATCCAGTGCAACACATGCAGTATTCCATTCTGAGGTGCAGTGTGAATGGAGTACAAGAGAAGGCAGAGTTAACTATCAAAGGGAAGAGACTGCAATACACATCCAGTACAACACAGTATTCCCGTCTGAGGTATATACTGTAGAGGAAGAACCACAACATCCTTCTTCTCACCTACGAACCACAACCTCCTCTCACAACATCATCCCAATTATTTCCGGGTGTCTTCTAAAGGGGGTCGTTCGAAGTCGAGTAAGTGTAGAACTATTGATTCCTCCAAACTATGCAGCAAAACAGACCCCCTATACTGAAGTGATCTGTTTCCTGGCATAGTTTGGAGAAATCTGCAGTTCTCCAAATATTCCCCTTAACGTATGGCCCCCTCACCTGCTTCTGGGTACATGGGGAATCAGGGCCGGCATTCTCAAAGCATCTTAGAGTTTGGACCTGTTTGTATGATTGCAATACTGACCTCACCATAGTGTTTCAGGCTCATTTCGAAGCAGTGAATGGATTTTCTATTGTATTACTATGAGCTTATAATATGATTTCGAAGCAGTGCCGCGTCCTAGTCCTTGCAATGAATGAAAGCTTAAGGACAACATTTTTACTTAAGAGTGGACTTATGCTTTTGTGAATACTGGCACTGGAGCCTCGGAAAAATATTAAGTCATTCCATCTGGCAGAGAATAGAAAGCACCTCCTCTGGATTGTCGAGTCGAGTGTACATACCATTATATACACAGAGAAACTAGGGCGAGTACCATTATATGTGTGCATTGAAAAAACATAAATTGTGTTAACTGTGTGTCTGTCTATATAAAGAAGCTAGTTAAAGGTGGGTTGTTTTTTGGCAGGTGTGGACAATAAGCGAACTTTCAGCTTTTCGTCCTCATCTTCTTTAATGTAGAAAAAAAGCAAAATAAAAAAGTAAAACAAAAACAGGAGGAACGGAAGAAGGGGTGAGGTGAGTGGCAGGGTCAATATTATGAAAAGGGGAAATATTTCTAGCCTTTACAAACAAACTCATTATCTATCTGTCAAACGCACAGGCACAATCAAAAGTCCTGGATCTGGCGAATGAAAATGTGCCAATTGAGTGAAATTATGAACCAAAAATATTACAGACCAACTACTACAGCTAAACATAATTTCACGAGGCCACCTCATACGAAGGAAAGATAGGTGTTGCAGGACTGTTGGGCGTGACTGTACAACAACAACAAACCATTACAACACGAGAACTGCGGCAATGTGTGTTACAGGCAAGATTCAGTATACCAGGCCTCCTTCATTTAGGTTCTGCGGCCTGGCACCACACAGCAAGCCTATACCAATGACTTATGTGAGTACCGCCATAGCTATATATTACTCGGTACTGTTTATGTCCAGGTTAAGTCCTATTACAGTGTATTTTATGAAGATAGTAACGGAGCGTAATGGGGCCAGTAGCTTATAATGTCCTGGCTTACTCTCTCGTAAATCTGGATTGGTGTGCGAGAGAGGTAGTGAGGAAGTGGGTTTAAGGGAATGGAGGAGGAGGAGGAGGAAGAGGATGGGGTAGGGAGAATGAGCGAGGATGAGAATAGGTAGAGAAAGGGAGAAAAAGAGAATGGGTAAGGAGAAGTGGGAAGGAGAATGGGTAGGGAGAAAAGGGACGAAAATGAATGAGGACTAGAAGAGGAGAGATTAATGGGTATACTGGATGGGAGGAGAAGAGGGAGAATGAATGGGTGGGAAGTACTGTACCAGAAGTAGAGAAACTGAGTGAAGAATTGGAGAAGGTGGGAGAGTGAACGAGAGTAAGGGAGTGGAAGAGCGATGAGAAAGAGATGCAGGAAGAAGGAGAGTTAGGGAGTTTGGAGTGAGAAATGATAGGGAGTAGAAGAGGGAGGGAAAGTGAATGAACAATAACGAGAGGGAGAAAATGAATGAGTTGTAGATGGAGGTGGTGGGGGAGTGACCACAAGTAAATGAATGGGAAAGGTGTGCAGAAGAGTCGAGACACGAGCCTTCTTCAAAGTGTACAGTCACGAGCACTAATCAATAAATATTCAGGTGTGCTTCTAATATCTAGAGACAGTAAATTAATGCACAATAAAATCTCCTCGGGAATTATTACTTCGTTGGTGAATTGGACTGTTCGAAGCTTCAACCAAAGCTGTATACTTACTTATTAGTGCTCGTGACTGTACAGTATACTATCCACGGTTGTATCCCTAGTCACAAGTGTATACCTGTAATTATATTTTTCTCGTGCTTCGTCGCCTCAGCCAATATGGGAACCGTCCGAATCCTGAGTGACTTGCCTGAATACTAATGGATGAGAGCAGTTGCCGAAACACTCAAGGGGAAATGAGTAATTGATATGTATGTATAGTATAATATATAACCTGCAGGACTTCGAGGGGCTTCAGCAAGGAAGAGGGAAAAATTGGACAGAGATAATGGGTGAGTTGGAGAAGGAAGCCAGGACGAGAGAGAGAGAGAGAGAGAGAGAGAGAGAGAGCGAGAGAGAGAGAGAGAGAGAGAGAGAGAGAGAGAGAGAGAGAGATGGTGGATGTGTGGATGTGTGGATGTGTGGATAACCAGAATGATTGAGAGACTGATTAAATGTTGCAGGTAGATAGATATATAGATAGATTGATTGATAGATGGTTTACTGACTGCTTGATAAACTTATTTGATTGAAAGACAGAATTTCTGATTTCATGGTAAGTTGATATGCAGATAGACAGAGACAGATAGATAAATATATCGATGTCTAGATAAACACACATGGATAAAATATATAAAAATAGATCGATGCAAAGATATTCCAAAACAGATAGGTAGCAAAAAAGATAGATAGATAGATAGAAAGGCAGATAGGTAGCAAAAAAGATAGATAGATAGAAAGACAGAGAGGTAGCATAAAAGATAGATAGATAGAAAGGCAGATAGGTAGCAAAAAAGATAGATAGATAGAAAGGCAAATAGGTAGCAAAAAAGATAGATAGAAAGGCAGATATGTAGCAAAAAAGATAGATAGATAGAAAGGCAGATAGATAGATAGATAGAAAGGCAAATAGGTAGCAAAAAAGATAGATAGAAAGGCAGATGGATAGACAGGCGAGGGGAGGAAGAGTGGAAAGCTATTGAACCCAAGCCAGAGGAAGGGAAGCAAATATGATTAAGCACAAGACAAGGAGGACGTAAGTGAGAGCAAGAGGAGGGAGGGAAGCAGCGGGCCACACTACGAACAGGGAAATAGAGTTTAACCAAGTGGACATTAAAATAGCCAAGTCTATCATACACTAAACCTTCAAGTGTTTCTGCATCTCTATTACATATTATACTGGATTATTATGGATGTATATTATTATCCTTCAAGTGTTCTGCATCTCTATTACATATTATACTGGATTAAAATGCATGTATATTATTAATCTGCAAGTGTTTTATATTCTATTACATATTATACAAGTTTAATATGGATTTATATTATTAACCTGCAAGTGTTCAATATCTCTATTACATATACTGGTTCAGTTGGATGTTTATTCTTAACCTGCAAGTGTTCTGTATCTTTATTTCATATACTGGTTCAACATTAACGTGTACTTATTCTACTTAATAAATACTTGAGACTTTGTAGTATGGACGGTTTTTTTTTTGTGTTATGGTCGGGGAATGCAGTGTGTTAAACAGAGAAGTGAAGAACACAGAGGAGTGAAGGTTAGTTAGCCTCATGTATATTAAGTAAACTTCTATATTCATTACCACAGTATAGAGGCTGTATACTGTATATACATATATATATAATAATAATAATTATATTAAAGAAATTCCAATAATTAATGATTTTGAGTGACAAAGTGTACCACTCCCTTAACTTCTTTAGAAATTGCCGACGTCTCCAAACTGTGTCAGGAATCGGCTGACTCGGTTAAACTTGGGTCGTTTGCGTTGTGGTACAGGTTAGTTTAGTGAAATCACCACTTCTTCAGCCCTCCCCAAACCCTCCCAACCCCATCTTCACCGACTAGATTACAGACTCGTTAACCCAGAAAGGAAATGAACTGGACAACTATTCCCAAGTCTATTGTGTAATCTTTAAGTACATTTTTGATTATCTGAAATGTGACATCCCTTTCCCCTCTGCTTGTTTATGTTTCCCCATACATACAAGTATAACAGGGGTCGACCTCAAAGACAAACCACTCTACTCTACACCATTTATCTATCGAATCTATTTTCTTATTTCTCCATCATACCTTCCTTATATAACAATTCCATTCCTTTCCTTCTATACCATTGATAAATATTATAGGGTGAGGCGTTAGGCAGTAAGCTGACCAAGAGGAAAATGAAATGTGCTCACCAGTCACAAGATGGCATAAAATAACCATTAAGTCTAGACACTGACGATGACAGTTACGATGGTCCCCAACACTAAGAAATGGTACATGTATCCATCTTATACTCGCACCAAAAAGTTCTCGAGTTTCAGGCCACGATGGATGAATGTACTATCAAAGACAAAAGCCGTGTCGTTAAATTTCGTGGAAACATATGGTAAAGAGCTAACCATACTGGGCATGGACGTTATTGTGGTGGGGTTTTCATTAAGTTACACGAGTTATATCAAATCATCGGACAAGACAACGACACTACATTTGTCTTTGATAGTACACTCGAGCCAGTAAATTCGCGTCCACGTACCTAAATTTATGTGTCACCTGAGCTGGTAACGCTGTGTGGGAGAGGAGTCAGTGTGGGTGGAACATGGTATCATATCTTTCTACTATATTCCACCAACATTAACTCTTCCTCCCCCACACTGTTTTACGGTTTACAGTTCAGATGGCATAATACTGGAAGGTACTATTGACATAAAAAATTCGTACACACGTTGTTGTTTTCGAGGGTTTACAACATATAGAAAATGATAGACTACGTAACTGCAATACAACATTATTATTAGATTTGTTGTTTTGCAGTCACCGAGTCACTTGGTAGACCATTCATTGTAGTGTTTCCAGAATAGTGACCTCTTTTTACATATAGCCTGTGTAAGATTTCCTGTGGCCAACTGTACAGTACGAGCGTGGGAGCGAATTTACTGGTTCGAGTGTATAAATGATCAGAATGTGGCTACTGGTTTCCTCAGAGTGGTTGGTATGTTTGACGAGATAATATTAAGGGGGTATATAGCACATTGTTTTGGGTGGTAAATCTGGAGCAAATGATTCCTCCAAACTATTCCAGGCAACAGGATACCATTATTTTTCTTCATATGGGTCTGTTTCCGAACATACCTTGGAAGAATCAAGGCACTCCAATCTTTCAAAAGTATACTATCCCCTTAAGTAATGGCAGCTCATTCATGCACCCCAAACACAGTCAGTCAAAGGGACACCTCTTAGTGGTAAACTGGAGGGCTACTGATTCCTCCAAAATACATCATCACGCCAATCATCCCAATGGTGCTATGAGGGAATCAATTTGTTTCGTGACATTCTTTGGGGGATTTTAGTAGAACTCTAACATATCGCCAAGAATTTCTCCCTTAATTAATTCAGGGCTACTACTTCTCTTTCATTCTTTTACTAGTAACAGATTACCCCATTTAATTTTACCAAGTTAAACGATTAAATTTTCACGATGTATTTATATTTTATGATTTTGACAAAGGTTATATTTACTTACTTTGAAGGAATAAGTAGCCTGCCATTCTGCCGAACATAATATTAATTAAGGGAATAATACACATTTAGTACGTTAGGACGCCTTGATTCCTCCAAAGTTTACCAGGACACAGGACCAGATTAACAGATATAACGATGTCCTGTTTGTTGGAACATCTTGAGGGAACCAGTTGCTCCAGATTTACCAACAATGTATTAACTATAAACCCCTTAACCCCTATTTTTCTACCACTAAGGGACTTCATATCCTCCCCGTTTCCTAACTTATTATGATTACGTCTGAGGTTTATCTATATGGGGTAATTATAATGGATTAGCTAATGAGGTTAATGAGTTGGGTGAAAAAATATATGGTGAGTGTGAAAGTCCCTGTGTTAACGGGAGATTTTTTTTTTTTTTTTTTTAGAGTAAATTGGTGGGCTACTGATTGCTCCAAACTGTGCCACGAAACAGATCCCCCATGCAAGGTCATATTCTGTTTCCTGGCAGTGTTTGGAGGAATCACAGACCTTCCAATTCACCAACAAGAGAATCTCCCTTCAATTCCAATCTGCTTTCCTCTACTTTGTTTAGCTATGATTGAAGGCTTCCAGTTCTCACCATTCTCTATTCGGTCCATTAACTAATTACAGCCCATGACAAACCACCATTTCCTGACAACTGAACCTTTTCAGCTAATAATTACCTTTCGAGAACGACCTAACCTAACCTAACCTCCATTTCCTGACAACTGAAATTTTTCAGTTATTAATTATCTTTCAAGAACGATCTGACCTAACCTAACCTTACGAGAACGGCCTATGCACCCCAAGGTTGAAATTAAAGAGTCCCTTTCCAGTCCTACATATAGCAGCAGTTTCTAGTTCTTATTGACCTTACAAATAACCCTTTCGAGACCCACATACAGATCTTTCCAGTCATTCATATACTGTATAACACTTTCCAGCCCTTACTACCGATAGACGAGTAAATAGCACTTTCCAGACCTTACTACCAATATGAATAACTTTCCAGTCTCTCATATATTGCACTTTCCAGCCCCCCAAACCCCTTCACAAATTGTTCCTTCCAGCCCCATATACATAACTTTCCAATCCCTCATATGTATCACTTTCCAGCCCCACAAACCCCTTCACAAATTACCCCTTCCAGCCCCTCATATATTGCACTTTCCAACCACCAAACCCCTTCACAAATAGCCCCTTCCAGCCCCTCATA
>JAWQEG010008019.1:0-45000 GCA_033782935.1 Petrolisthes cinctipes
CTTCCATGGTAGTAAATATCTTGGTAATAAAGAACAACACGTGTATGTATGATTTTGCAGCACCTCATAATAATAATAATAATAATAATATCCACCAACACTTTCCTTCCATCGTAGTAAATATCTTGGTAATAAAGAACAACACGTGTATGTATGATTTTGCAGCACCTCATAATAATAATAATAATAATAATATCCACCAACACTTTTCTTCCATCGTAGTAAATATCTTAGTAATAATGAACAACACGTGTATGTATGATTTTGCAGTACCTCATAATAATAATAATAATAATAATAATAATAATAATAATAATAATAATATCCACCAACACTTTTCTTCCATCGTAGTAAATATCTTAGTAATAATGAACAACACGTGTATGTATGATTTTGCAGCACCTCATAATAATAATAATAATAAGTGATGGGGTTGAGTTGACATAAAGTGTTGTTGTTGTGTGATTATATATTGATATGATACTGATTGTAGTAAATATCTTTGAAATTAACAAAACATGTATGATTTTGCATAACCTCATAATAATAATAATAATAATAATGATAATAATAATAATAATAACTGAGGGGGTTGATTGAGTTGACATAAGGTGTTGTTGTTGTTGTATGATTATATTTTGATATGATACTGATTTCTTTGTTGCACGATGGAAGGAAAGTGTTGCAGGATATTTGATTGTGGCTGTACACTTGCAATCCCTAGCCCACCGGAGTCGAAGCCCGAGATCTACTTGAGAAGGCAGGCGGTTTCTGGACGACAGCCCACCCAAAGCCTCTTCCATTGGGTCGAAATGTGTGTGTGTGTGTGTGTGTGTGTGTGTGTGTGTTATGAAGTGATGTGTGTGTGTGTGTGTGTGTGTTATGAAGTGGTGTGTGTGTGTTAAGTGGTGTGTGTGTGTGTGTGTTATGTAATGATGTGTGTGTGTGTGTGTGTGTGTGTGTGTGTGTTATGAAGTGGTGTGTGTGTGTTAAGTGGTGTGTGTGTGTTAAGTGGTGTGTGTGTGTGTGTGTGTGTGTGTGTGTGTTATGAAGTGGTGTGTGTGTGTTATGAAGTGGTGTGTGTGTGTGTGTTATGAAGTGGTGTGTGTGCGTGTGTGTGTGTTGTGAAATTATGTGTGTGTGTGTGTGTGTGTGTTATGAAATGTGTGTGTGTGTGTGTGTGTTTTGAAATGGTGTGTGTGTGTGTGTGTTATGAAGTGATGTGTGTGTGTGTGTGTGTGTGTGTTATGGCTGTGTTGTCTTTATTTGTATGTGTGTATGTATGTATGTATGTATCACCTGTAATAACACATACATACAAATATACATACATACATACATACATAGTCTCACCACCACACACACACACACACACACACACACACACGGAGGGGGGAGGGGGGGGGGTAAAGAAATCAGGCAGTCTTATTAACGTGTTTATCTTCCATTTATTCCATTCATTAACTATATAACTTTATCTGTCATTTACACTATTTATTAACAACATAATTATCTGCCTTTCACGCTGTATGAGAGAGAGAGAGAGAGAGAGAGAGAGAGAGAGAGAGAGAGAGAGAGAGAGAGAGAGAGAGAGAGATCCATGTCGGTAAGTTGAGAGAGAGAGAGAGAGAGAGAGAGAGAGAGAGAGAGAGAGAGAGAGAGATCCATGTCGGTAAGTAGATAGTCGAAAACAGCTAGAGAGAGAGAGAGAGAGAGAGAGAGAGAGAGAGAGAGAGAGAGAGAGAGAGAGAGAGAGATCCATATCGGTAAGTTGATAGACGAAGAGAGAGAGAGAGAGAGAGAGAGAGAGAGAGAGAGAGAGAGAGAGAGAGAGAGTCAGCGGTAATATAATGACGATCGGCGACTTAAAAAGAATCAAGAATTTTTTTTGTTGACGAATTGTAAAGGTCTGTACAGAATTCCTCCTAAGTATGCCGGGAAACAGACACACATATACACACACATACATACATACACACACCCTCTCAATGATACCATAAGGAGGAATCAGGAGGCCTTCAAATACATCATAACAAAAGAAAATATTACTCTCTCTCTTCTCTCTGTCAACTCATCGACGTGCATAGATCTCTCATTCACTCTCTCTCTCTCTCTAACTGTTTTCGATTATCAACTCACCTACATGGATCTCTCTCTCTCTCTCTCTCTCTCTCTCTCACTCTCTCTCAACTCATAGACGTGCATAGATAGATCTCTTTCTCACTCACTCATTCACTCTCTCTCTCAACTCATGGACGTGCATAGATCTCTCATTCACTCTCTCTCTCTTTCTCTTTCTCCCCCTCTCTCTCTCCCAACTCACCGACGTGTATGGATCTCACTCTCTCTCTCTCTCTCACTCTCTTTATAATATAGAGGAGTGAGATTACTTTACAAAGACCAGGGAGATGACGACTTAATCACTCATCCAATTATAGCCCTCTGGCGGCTCTTTTGGTTACTGACTGGGACTCTGGTTGGAGGGTTGGTTGGTGGGTTGGTTAGTGGGTTGGTGGGTTAGTGGGTTGGTTGGTTGGTTGGTTGGTTAGTGGGTTGGTTGGTTGGTTGGTTAGTTGGTTGGTTGGTTGGTTATTTGGTTAGTTAGTTGGTTAGTGGGTGGGTTGGTTGGTTGGTTAGTTGGTTAGGTAGTTGGTTGGCTATATGGTTAGTTAGTTAGTTAGTTTGCTGGTTGGTTGGTTAGTTAGTTAGTTAGTTGAAAAATAAAAAGGCTGGTTGACTGATTGGTTGGTTGACTGTACCGGTGTGTGTACGAGATGAGGGCAAGACGGGTCTATACCTTACCAGCACCGACGTTCCATTCGTGCCCTTCTGTTTCTCAGTCCTGGGGCCCGAATCTCTACACGGTGAAAAGGTGTAATTATGTGTCCTGGTTTGGAGTGGAAAGGGGGGGGGAGGGGGTGGGGGAGTAGGGGGGGTATAGGGACATTGGGGAAGAGTAAGGAGAGGGAGAGAGAGAGAGAGAGGGACAGAGAGAGAGAAAGGAGGAAAAAGGAGAGATAAAGAGAGAGAGAGGGAAGGAAGAGAAAGGAGAGAGAGAGAAAGAGAGAGAGGAGAGATAGAGAGAGAGAGAGAGAGAGAGGAAGAAAGAACGAGAGCTAGATAGATAGAGAGGGGGAAGGAGGAGAGAGAGAGAGAGAGAGAGAGAGAGAGGAAGAAAGAACGAGAGATAGATAGATAGATTGACTGATTGATAAAGATGAAACAGGAGGGGAATAGAAAGAAAAGAGGGAGGAGAATTGAAAGGGAGTGGCTGGGACCGAAGGGGCGCCCAAACCCTTAAAGTATTATTACCCACTGAGGCCGAAGGGAAATAGAGAGAGAGAGAGAGAGAGAGAGAGAGAGAGAGAGAGAGAGAGAGAGAGAGAGAGGGAAAATTGGATAAGAGAGAGAGAGAGAGAGAGAGAGAGAGAGAGAGAGAGAGAGAGAGGAACAAGGGAATATTGGATGAGAGAGAGAGAGAGAGAGAGAGAGAGAGAGAGAGAGAACAAAAAATTGGATAGAAGAGAGGAACAAGGGAAAATTGGATAAGAGAGAGAGAGAGAGAGAGAGAGAGAGAGAGATGGACTGGAAAGAAGAAATGAGGGACAAGGAAAGGGAAGTAAGGGAAAAAGAATGAGGGGTGAATCTGGAGTGGGGTGTGGGGGGTGGGAGGTGGAGGGGATCTGGGAGAGTGAGTGAGTGAGTGAGTGAGTGTGGGGAGACAGGGAGGGGGAGGGGAGAGGGGGTGGTGGGGAACGGTGGGATGGGGTAGGGGAAGAGAGGGGGTACTGAGGAAAGGGGTAGGGGGAAGAGAGGGGGGAGGGGAAGAGAGGAGGGGAGGGGAGAGGGAAAGAGAGGGGGTATTGAGGAAGGGGTAGGGGAGAGGGGAAGAGAGGGGGTACTGAGGAAAGGGTAGGGGAGAGGGAATGACAGGAAGGGGTGGGGTGGCGGGGGTATGTTGTAGAGGGGGATGAGGGGCATGGGGGTGGGGGGGTAGCACAGGGGGGGTAGGGTATAGAGCCTTGCGGCCAATTGTAAACAAGGTCTCTGTATGTATCTCTTACGGCTAAATTGGCAGTTAAGTCGACAGTCAATAGGTGGGATAAAGATCATGTTCCAGCCAGGAGAAGGGGAAGGGGAGGGTATATTACACACACACATACACACATACACACACGGGGGTATATTACACACACACATACACACACGGGGGTATATTACACACACACATACATACACACACGGGGGTATATTACACACACATATACATACACACACGGGGGTATATTACACACACACACACATACATACACACACGGGGATATATTACACACACACATACATACATACACACACGGGGGTATATTACACACACACATACATACATACACACACGGGGGTATATTACACACACACATACACACACGGGGGTATATTACACACACACATACACATACACACGGGGGTATATTACACACACACATACATACATACACACACGGGGGTATATTACACACACACATACATACATACACACACGGGGATATATTACACACACACATACACACACACACGGGGGTATATTACACACACACATACATACACACACACACAGGGGTATATTACACACACACATACACACACACACAGGGGTATATTACACACACACATACACATACACACACGGGGGTATATTACACACACACACACATACACACACACACAGGGGTATATTACACACACACATACACACACACACGGGGGTATATTACACACACACATACATACACACACGGGGGTATATTACACACACACACACACACACACACGGGGGTATATTACACACACACACACACACACACACATACACACACGGGGGTACTACTATACTTCCGCATATACACACACATACATACACGGGAGTACTATACCTCCTAACACACACACACACTCACATGCAGTATACAGAAGAACAAGAAATTTGCGAAATTTTAAACACAAAATTCCGGTCTGTGTTCACGAAGGAAACTGTATTTACACCAGAAGAAAACACAAACACGTGTGAACTAAAAGAAAGTTTGAGGTTAACAGATTAGAAATAGAAAATGAATTGGAAGCTGTGGATAAAACAAAAGCAAGTGGACCAGATGAAATTTCATGTTGAAAATTAAAAGAATGTCCAAAAGAACTAAGTGAGCCATTATTTATAATATTTAAAAAATAAGTAAAGCAAAGAAAATTACCAAAGTTGGAAGCAAGCAAACATAGTTCCATTATTTAAGAAAGGAAATAGACAAGACCCACTTAACTACAGGCTTGTATCACTAACAAGGGTAGTGTGTACAATTTTAGAAAAGATTATAAGAAGAAAATGAGATGATAACAGATAATTTGGGTTTAGGAAGGAAAGATCATGTGTAACAAACTTACTGAGTTACTATACGAGAATATCAGAAAAAATCCAAGAAAGAGAAGGATGGGTTGATAGTTGTTGTTATTGAAGTTCCTCAAGCTGCCTGGCCAAGCAGCCCCGGGTCACGGGTGGATAGTATTACCTACACTTTTAAAAAAGCTTTTGACAGAGTTCCACATCAAAGATTTATATGGAAAGTACAACACAGTATAAAGGAGTGAAAAGAAAACTAATAAAATGGATGGAAGATTTCCTAGTAAAAGAGAGAGAGAGAGAAAAAAAAACAGTACTAAGAGGGAACTATTCTCCATGGCTGAAGGTGACAAGTGGAGTTCCTCAAGGCTCAGTATTGGCACCAATAATGTTCTTAATATATATAAATGATATAGAAGTAAATATTACAGATGACACTTATATGAATATGTTTGCTGATGATGCAAAGGTACAAAGAACAATTAAAAATGAAGACTGCTGTAAAAATCTACAAGAAGACTTGGACAAAATGGTAGAGTGGAGTGATAAATGGCAGATGGAGTTTAATGCAGATAAATGTCATGTTATTAAGTTTGGAAGAAGTGAGGGAAGACCAAATTGGCAATACAAGCTTGGAAACAAAATATTAAAAGCAGCAGAGAAATTAAAGATATTTTGGGGTAAAGAAAAATAAAAAATTGAAACCAGATGATCATATAAATGAAAAAGTGAGAAGCATGTTTGCTCAGCAAATCTGAGAGTGGCCTTCACTTATAGAGACGAAGAAATGGTTAAGAAAATAATAACATCCTTTATAAGGCCTACCTTGGAATATGCTGCAGTAGTATGGAACCCACATTTAAAGAAACATATCACTAAATTAGAAAAAGTACAAAGAGCAGCAACAAGATGGCTACCAAGTCTAAGAGAACTAAGTTACGAAGAAAGACTAAAGAAACTAAAATTACCTAAACTGGAAGAAAGACGAAAGAGAGGAGATATGATTATGGTTTACAAATGTGTCACAGAAAAAGAAAAGAGAGATATAGAAAACTTATGTCAACAAGGAATACCTACAATGAAAGGTTACAGTAAGAAATTAATTAAAAAAAGAGGAGATAAAGATGTACAGAAATATAGCTTTCCAAATAGAGTAATAGACGAATGGAATAAATTACCAGAAGTGGTGTGTGATAATTACACACACACACACACACATGCACACATATGTACAGAAGTATAGCTTTCCAATTAGAGTAATAGATCAATGGAACGCATTATCAGAACAAGTGGTGTGTGTCAAAAACATACATAACTTGAAAGAAAAATATGATAATTAGATTTTTAAAAACGAGACATTACGAGCTGGACTCAATTCTGTAAATATACAAATTGGTATGTTAAGGTAGGTACACACACACACACACACACACAGGGGTTATCATACTATACCTCCACATACACGAGGGCACTATATACTTCTGTACACACACACTGGAGTTACTATTCCTCCACAGTACACGCACACACACGCTCGGGGATAATATACCTCCTCACACACACACACACTGGGGTACAATACTTTCGTGCACACACACACACACATATGTACAGTCACCAGCACTAATAAGTATCCAGCAGGTGTGCTTGGAATACCTAGAGACAGTAAATATATGCACAATAACATCTCAATTGGAATTAATTCGTTGGTGAATTGGTGGACTGTTCAAAGCTTCAACCAAAGCTGTATACTTATAAGTGCTCGTGACTGCACTACCAAACAAAATGAATTACAGCACACATTTATATACCAAAATAATAATGTATAATATATGAACAACTGTCAACACTAACATATGCATCAGAGACATGGACATGGAGTAGGGCTCATCAGTCTATATAGAATAGGTGCTGTGGAAATGAGTTACTTGAGAGGAGCATGTGGACTTACTAGGTGGGATGGAGAAAGAAATGAAAGTGTGTATGAGAGATGTGGTATGAGTGAAAAGGCAATTGGTATTGAGTGTGGAGTGGTTGAGAGAGTGAAGCGTAATACATTGAGATGGTTTGGACATGTAGAGAGAATGCAAGGCGAGGAATTTGTAAAGAAGGTGTATGGAAGTGAAGTTGTGGGACCTGGTGTGAGAGGCAGACCTCCGGTCAGATGGCAGAACAGAGTGGAAGAGTATGTAAAGGAGAGAAACGTGAGGGGCAGAGTAGGGCTTGAACAAGTAAGGAGGGAGTGTTGGAACAGGGAGAACTGGAGACACTTCTGCCGTGGCCACCCCCTTGGAGGGAGTCGTCAGAGCTATAGATAGATGAACAATTTTGATATATTCGGAGGAAACATTTCTGGGAGGTAAATATATATACTTTTAGTACATTAGAGGACCTTGATTGACTGATTCCTCCAAAGTATCTCAGGAAACAAAACTAATGGGGGGCCTGTTGCCTAATTAGAACAGTTTGGAGAAATCAGTTGCTCCAGATTTATCAAAGGATGTTATAAAAAAAAAAAAAAAATCCTATATTTAATATTATCATTATTTATTATTATGTGTGTTAATTTGGAGGTCTCTGTTGATTCCTCCCAACCATGCCACGAACCAGATAGATCCCCTATAAGTACCATTGAGGGCGTCTGTTTTCTGGCATAGTTTGGAGCTAGGAATCAGAAACCTAACTTCAATTTGCTGACTCTAACTTTAATTTGTTGACAACTAACTTCAATCTGCTGACAACTAACTTAAATTTGCTGAAATCTAACTTTAATTTGCTAACATCTAACTTTAATTTGCTGACATCTAACTTTAATTTGCTGACATCTAACTTTAATTTGCTGAAATCTAACTTTAATTTGCTGACATCTAACTTTAATTTGTTGACAACTAACTTCAATCTGCTGACATCTAACTTAAATTTGCTGAAATCTAACTTTAATTTGCTAACATCCAACTTTAATTTGCTAACATCCAACTTTAATTTGCTAACATCTAACTTTAATTTGCTGACATGTAACTTTAATTTGCTGACAACTAACATCAATTTGCTGATCAAACACTAACTTCAATATGCTGACCAACATCTAACTTCAATATGCTGACCAACATCTAACTTCAATTTGCTGTCGTCTAACTTCTTCAAGGTGATTTAGATACTGATCAATTCTTTCGGGACCCTGTGTGTGATGTAGTCAGAAAATTGGAGATACAGGAGTCCTTCAAATATTGCCACGAAACACACACACCTATATGGAAGGAGCTTGTTTCGTGGCATAGTCAGGAGGAACCAGAAAGCCTCCAATTTTCATACACGATTACAGGGTCCTTAATTAATACAGTAATATACAGTGGCAGGAAATACAATAACAGATAACAACAACAACAACAATAATAAGAGGTGTGAAGGAATATACAAGTAATAGCTTCATAATTTACCAACAATAACTGTAGGATATTGTACTATGATTTATCTTCTCCTTCTGTGAGTATGAATTCAGGAAGTCGAGTTAGTCTCTTTACCTCCAGTCACCCTCTCAACCTCATCTGCTGACAACTATAATATGGGCCAACTGTTGCCTGTACTTCCTTTGTATCTGCCAACTCCATGCAGGAAGGAAGGGGCCTGTTTGGTTTAGTACCCTTCAGTTGTACTCCACCATCTTCTATCATATACCAAGGCAGAAGAGACAAGAGGTTAGCCTAAAAAAAAACTTATATGTATGTAGAGGATATTGGGGCTTGTACTAAAGGCAAATTAAGAACTAAAAACAAAACACAGGATATAAGTAAGGAGGAAAAATATGTAGGAAGGAATAAGGAAGGAAGGAACAGAGGGACAGTAGAAGAGAAAAATGGGTTTGGCTCGATTCTGAAGGGAAGATAGAACCCTAAAAATAATGCCCTACATCAATTATTCCCAGGTGATGCCCCCTTAATGGACCCTGTGATGTAGTAAGAAAATTGGTGTTAAATGTGTCATGAGTAGGCAGCATGTTACATAAACTGTTGTAGTGTACAGCCACAATCAAATATCCACCGACACTTTCCTTCCATCGTAGTAAATAACTTAGTAATAAAGAACAACATGTGTATGATTTTGCAGCACCTCATAATAATAATTGAGGGGGCTGAGTTGACGTAAGGCGTTGTTGTATGATTATATTTTGATATGATACTTATTTATTTGCACGATGGAACGAAGGTGTCGGTGGATATTTGATTGTGGCTGTACTATCAGAGACAAAAGTCGTGTCGTTGTCTTGTCCGATGATTTGAAATAACTCGTGAAACTTAATGAAAATCCCACCACAGTAATGTATGTTCGTGTCCAATATGGTTAACCCTGTACCATATGTTTTCACCAAATTTCATGACACGAGTTTTGTCTTCGATAGTACCACTGGGCTAAGAACATAACTGTGTGTGTAACTGGTGAGAGAGTTCCTTCCTGCCATCCTGCCAGTAACAGAACTCTTCACTTGGACTGGGAACTAAAGTCAAGAAGAATCATGAGGCAGCTTTGTGTTCAGAGCTGCCTTCATAGACCAATGATTATTAGACATATTGGTATACAGTATAAAACTTATTAAATATTGTACTGGTGACACCAAATTACAGTATTACTGGAAATTATACAGTACTTTCAATACTGTAGTACTGTACTGCTTGTGTAATACTTGTATGAGATGCAAACATAGAGCTAAGGTGAAAATATGCACTGAACTGAAATAAAATACCAAATACTGTATAATGATACCTGTAATAAAAAACTAAATCTAAAAAAAGATCATCAACTAATTATTGTGCATTTTTTAGGAATTTGAAGGTTTGTTTGCAGCCACAAAACATAGAAGTTAATTACATTCTTCAGTTTCCAGATCTGGATATGTCAGGGTTTCTACCACACAAGGCCATTTCTTACTTAACTTCACACACATTGCCAGTAAACAAGACACCTGCACTCAAAACAAGTAACTAAATTTATGTCAAAAAGGTGAATCCGAGAGCAATTCCAATTTGGCAAGTTCCCTATTTTCACTAAATCCAATTCACTCTATACACAATGTAACACTGTATACTACATGGTGTCACCAACTCAAAATATGGTAATGTATTTAAGTCCACTACAAAGTCAGCTTGATAAATGTACACAAATATTTATATATAATACTGTACTGTACAATGTCAATGTTTTCTGGAAGCAATACCATTCTTACCAAAGTTTTATACTGTACACAGATTTTCTACTTTTTGAAACTATATTGAGTGAACTCCCTAAAGACCTAAATGACATACTGTACTGGACATCAATATACAAGTCACAGTCACATTACATTATTAACTTTTATATGACATCTCAAACACCTTAGTTACCTTTTTGCCACTTGGGAATATATCTCAACTTCTTAATATTTTGATCAATTATCGTCATACTCCAATTTTCATTCTGCAAGATTTTGTTTGCAATATGAACCTGTCACTATTATACAGTCTACATATATTCCTGTAAATGGTAACTGTCTACAGCCAACTATATAACTTTGACTATAGTACAATACTCCTCATTAGTTTTTACAATATCACGTGTGGACACTATGCACTAACCACACAACAACAGTCTCTGGTGTTTATTTAAAACCTATGCAACACTTCAACAAAATAACAGCTGGAAAAATATGTAGAGCAAACCTGCACTTACTTACACCCTGGGTATACCAATAGAAATAATCTTGAATCTTCACAAGCACCTTAAGATCAGTGTTCATGTACAGTCGGGGTCAATAATCATCATCCATATATGGGTAACTCGGGTAAGAGTTTGACAGTTTCCCTCTGTTATTTAGCTGATTAACTTTCCAATAAATAGGGTAAGTACCATCTATTAATTTACAACAAGCAGCTACGCACTACTTAAAACGATTTCATTATATGTGAACAGGAAAATATTAGATGAGATTATTGTCTGAGTTACCCATATGTGGATGATTATTATTGACTCCGACTGTACAGTACATCAAAAAACTCTCAAGGCAGTGGAGCTTGATAGTATCTTAAACGAACACTATTGCTCGTGTTGTTCTGGCTGACTTTCCACCAGCAGTTGTTACAGGTGTCACAATGTTTCAAGTGAGAAGTGGCCCCATAGTTTTTTGTGTACATACCTCTAATAAATACTCCCATTATACCATCAGCATAAACTCATTACTGTACAAGCATGATCTCTTTATGCCAAATTTACCACTCTGCATGAACAAATTGCATTACTCCATTGTACAGTACAGTACACCATACTGTTCCATATGTTAAAAATAATGCTAATTTTTTATTGCCTTAGACAATCCAAGAGAATAAATTAATATACAGTAGGCAAAGGTGATGTCACATTACATACATATTTGAAACAAAAATGCAATACTGTACATGAGTGAACATCAATATATAGTATCCTACAATTATAAATATGAAATTTTATTAGTAGCTACCAGTTCTTTCTTTTCTCTCCAGGATGCTATACTACAAAACTTTAACTGAGATTAAAAAATGTAATACTGTATGACAATAAAGTAGATTTTCCTTATACTGTACATAGAAGACCAATTCTATAACCTGGCCATGAACATTGAAAGCATTGTTCCCATGACTTCCACCAGGTACTGTACAGCCACAATCAAATATCCACCAACACTTTCCTTCCATCGTAGTAAATATCTTGGTAATACAGAACAACACGTGTATTATTTTGTAGCACGTCATAATAATAACTGAGGGGGGTTGAGTTGACATAAGGTGTTGTGTTATGATGATATTTAGATATGATACTGATTAATTTGCACGATAGAAGGAAAGTGTTGCTGGATAGTTGATTGTGGCTGTACTGTAAGTTTCATTAGTCATCTGATGTAAACCTTAGGATAATGGGTTATAAACAAGAACTTTCTTAGTGTTGACGATGCCATGGTACTGATACGATGGCTGTACTTGTCTTTAAAACCATAGATACCACACCACCATCAACATCCCCAATAGTCTTGTCTACAACCCTATGAAGCACTCACAAGAGAGGAACCTAAGGAGAGTTAAGGGACGGTGATCATATTTCACAGAGTTGAGTTAATATCACTCCTCCTTCACATTTCTCAGAGAGGACTGACTGACATTGTTTATAGTTGTACAGTGTAGCTTGTGTGAGGGCAACTGTAGAAGTGATATTAAGATTCAGTCACAGACAATTCACTTTCAGTACATTCTCAGTACCAAATGTCCTTTTTATACAAAAAGGGCATATGGTACTGAGAAGTTACAAGAAAACAAACAAATAAAAGGAAATATTGTACAGTACTTAAAGTCGATACAATAATAATAATATTAGTGCCAAAACATACAGGGCACCAAACACTAGGGTGGTACGAAACAAGAGACAAATAATGTAAAAGGTAAAAGTAAACACTATTATTGAATACATGAAAATGGTCAAATAAATGACAATAGGGCACATGGTATGAAGCAAGAGCATAATATAGAGAAGTAAAGAATATAAATAAATAATTCCCAAGCAGTAAAAGAGTATCCTGATTACATATAAAATGATGGAAGGTGAAGTGAAGCCTGAGACAAAAGGACACTTCATTATGATAACTGATATACAACTTGGTACCGTTACACTTTAACTTCACCTCTGTGACTTATCTTACACAATAAACTCCAGTCATGATAAGGAGGAATCAGGCAACAGACATATGAATACTGTATTGTATATGGATATAACTCAAGTTCATCCTCCTATAAGCCAGTTGACGAATTGAAGATGAAGGAGGGAGAGATGACGGTGAAAAGAGGGAGAAATTAAGCTGGAGTTGTTGCTTCATGGACTGGTTGATAAATACCATCATACCTTCATTAACACACATTTCTTGTCTAACACAACTGTACAATTTTGTGGATGGAATATTGTATCCCTTTTTAATGCATTTGAATCTATAAGAATGCATAGCTGTGCGGCTCATCTTTAATTTACAGGTTGGAACTGAGCCATGGAAGCACTACTGATGTCATAAGTCTCCCACCAATCTTACTGTTATTATTATCTGTGTGTCAGCCATACAGCCATTCAGGACTCCACGACCTCCCTCCCTTCTTCTACATTCTTCTCACCTTTGTATAGCCAGTCTTTTAGTAATAAAGTTGCAATCCTGGTTTGTAATATTGTTGCAAAAATTTATATAATATACATCTATTATACTATTATTTATATACATCTATTATACTATTATTCATATACATCTATTATACTATTAATGGTGCACTAAGGAAGTGTTTGGGAAGTACTGTACCAAAATTTCATGTAACACACAGGGTCAAACAATGGACTTTGTTCCAAGGTTTGGTAAAGTATAGTTTTTTTTAATACTCATTAAATTGAAAGGGTTGCAGAAGCAAAAATTGCATGTTAACAGAGGTAGGCTATGACTCTATAAGTTTTATATAACACAGCTTTTGGTTTATTTGTTACAACATGTGGAACCTTCAGTACAATCTAGACTCATACCATCACTCCATGGCAGCTATAGCCAAAGCTACAAGGAAACTTAATTTTTTATCATTCGTTTATAATTTTCTACCAAAAAAACTATTCATATTAATCTATAAAATTCATAAGCTCCATATTTCCTCGCATATTAAAATTAAACTGATATGTTCAATAAGTTTTCAGTCATACTTAGTACAGTATGTTTCATCCTTTTGTTATATTACTGACAATATGTAAAGAACAGTTAAACTGAAAATTTATACTGTAATATAAAATATTAATCAGACAGACACCAGATTACTCTAGTTTGTAATGAAAGGGTTAATCTTCAGTAATATATTCTAATAATTCATTAACACTAACTATTTTCAGTCATAACATAGAATATCACATAAAATTTACCCGTGCAGAATATTAAAGCAATTTCTGTATTACTAGTACAGAGCCTGTACAAGAAACAAATATTATTAAGTAGATACTGTACTTTAAGAAGAATTCTCGTTGTTACAATAAAATATAGATAACTCAAGTTTGCTGTACAGTACTGTCAACCCTATACCCAAATATAAATACCAGGGAATCACCCTCCTCTATCTTTAATATATAACCAATAACACCAGTAATGACCTTAGTCAATGCATTTTTGTAAATATTGTAGTGTAACTGATAATTCATAGAGTATTCTGAACTTGCACAATACACCAAGACATACAGTATTACACAACAACCTCATAAGTTATTCTTTGTTCATAAGCATTACAGATCACAATCCTTGCTGTTGAAATTTAAGAATACTGTATGTCTAATATACAATGTGTATGTCCCAATGTACAGTCACGATCCTGTTTCGCTACCCTCTTGGCTGGCAGGAAGGTGAAGTCAGTGTTAAAGATAGGTTGGATGATACAAACTGGTGTATTGAGTTGGTAACGAGATAAGGTCAGGTTCACTTTCCTCAAACCACAAACCCGAATTGAACCTCACTCTGTCTCGTTACCAACTCAAGACACCAGTTTGTCAGATCGTTCAGCCTATCTTTAACACTGACTTTGCCTTCCTGCCAGCTAAAGGGGTAGCGAAACTTTGGATTGTGACTGTACCAGATATTGGAAATTTCAAAAGCAATATGTGAAGCACTGTAAAGTACACTAAGGATGCTACCGAACATAATTATAGAAATGAGAGTGAAAGCAATAATATTAATGTAGTATTATATACTGCATCAAAACTTTACAGTGGCCAACTCTTATTACTTGTTCAACCATAAATGAACATAAGAGGAGGAAAGAAGACTGTCCTGGGCCTGGAGGACCCTGTAGGACAAGGGGGGAAAAGGTGTCACAGAGGAGGGACACCAAACACGAAGGAAAGAAGGAACAGTTGAAGAATGGAAATAAAACATAAATCACATCTTTAACCCCTCAGCTGCAATGGCCCTTTGGAAAGGTTGTTATTGAAGTTCCTCAAGCTGTCTGGCCGAGCAGCCCTGTCCTTTGGAAAGGTATTTGGAGGCAACTGTGATGAACATATCAACCAACACAAAACCATTCAGGTTTCCTGCAGTAAATTAACGTGTCAAAGCTTTATTTATGTATGAGTGACCTTCAGCTGACATGCCTGGTTGTCTCATTTCCCCACATCACACCTTTGGGAAGGACACCATGTTATAATGTCTCAATCTCTCATTCCTCCTGCCACTCCACTGGGCAATAAATGAGCCAAAGTATATGTATGGTTGCGCTGGTCTGAGCAGACTCTTGTGATTCTGTTTTTCCATGATAAATACAGGTAGTACAGTACAGTATGTATCAGATAATCATGTACAGTATAATAATTTTTTATAGAAAGAAAATGCACTTTTTCATGTATAATAATTTTTTATAGAAAGAAAATACACTAACTTAAAGTACAAAATGACAGTACAGTCATATGTATAAATGCCTGTAGACAATATTAATGGGTGTGATGTGGATAGTTTCTGATAGCATTGGTGTATGGTTACTGAAACATACCTATCACATCTGAATATCACTTGTCTTTTAATTATCACCACACAGTAATAAAGAAACCTAACAACAATGAATTAGTTGAACTGGAAGATTATCCTTTATTGGATATACAGTATGCATACATATACAGTACAGTACAGTATATATTGGATTTCTATATGACTTCTTGAATTTAATAAGACCAACATACATGCCTCATACTGGGAAACAAGCAGGCAAAGGGGTAAAACAAACCTATAAAGTCTTGAACTAAGGTTATTATATATACATGACAGTAAAACAAAAATATATAAACAATGCCAAAATGACATACTATTTTATACACATAATAACTGTGATGGTTGCACTGCCTAAACTGATTTATACAGCAACTTTTACATGACGTGCAAATTTTGGAGTTGCTCTTATACTGTACACTGTACGTTTATTCATCATGTACGGATAAGTATTATGATGGTATAGGTAGAGGAAACTTGAATGCTACATCTGCCTATAAATGCAAACCCTGTCACCATGGGGATAGATTTCACAGCTGTAGCCTTGCCTACCGACAACTTCAATTCTGCAGCAGACAATGAAAATACTCTATCATTTTTCTTACATTTAGGCAAGTAAAAGCCAAAGCAACTCTTAATCATATATACATAATGTATATTCAATGGGTCACTTCTGGTTTCGTTGCCAGTTTTCTATTATAACCTAAAAATGGCTGTGAATTTCTAACTGCTTTGAAAAATATTACATCATCAAACAACAGCAGGCAGCACATGAAATAATAATAATAATAATAATAATAATAATAATAATAATAATAATAATAATAATAATAATAATAATAATAATAATAATATCCACCGACACTTTCCTTCCATCGTAGTGTTGGAGAATCTTCAATCTGATTCATACTTGGCACAAATTTGTTGGTTCATGTAGCACCTGGTTTTTCTAATAACATATAAAGAACTGTTGGTACTGAGAGCATATCATATACCTTAACTGGTATATATATATTGGTTATAATGAAACTGGGAAAATTATGATAGAATTATAATATAAGTTACCTCCATACCCACACTTACATCAGTAAATGAATGTGGAAATCAATTACTTACACAGTACAGTATAACCATAAATTATAATAATAATAATAATAATAATAATAATAATAATAATAATAATAATAAAATAATAATAATAAAATAATAATAATAAAATAATAATAATAATAAAATAATAATAATAATAAAATAATAATAATAATAATAATAATAATAATAATAATAATAATAATAATAATAATAATAATAATAATAATAATAATAATAATAATAATATCCACCGACACTTTCCTTCCATCGTAGTAAATATCTTGGTAATAAAGAACAACACGTGAATGATTTTGCAGCACCTCATAAAAATAATTGAGGGGGTTGAATTGATGTAAGATGTTGTTGTATGATTATATTTTGATATGATATTGATTTATTTGCACGATGGAAGGAAAGTGTAGGTGGATATTTGATTGTGGCTGTACATAGCTACTAATGACTGAAATCATTACCGGTACCGTATCATAAAGTTACATGTTGAAATCTGCAATAATATTCATAAATTTGTAACTGCAATTCATATTATGCTGCTGGAACAGGTCAACTTGAGTTACAATAGATCATAAAACAAATGAAATTAATATAAACAAAATATTGTACATGGAATAACTGAGACAACCTCATTACAAACATGGAAGTTGCCAAGTAAGACACCATTGTACAGTCGGCCTCAGGAATTCGTATACACCACTGTGACAACAAGGGTTCATAACAACTAGAAAATTTAGTACATTACTTTCCTAACACCAAACACTTCTAGTAATGTTCTTTGGCCAATATTTGAATTAGTCAGCAGAACAATCCCAATAGTATGTGCAGAACAAATACCCCTTTTAACCAATACCCTGTGTATGAATTCCTGAGGTCGACTGTACCTTTGTCATCATATGGTACTAACCTATTCATTCACAGTCATAGTAAATAAAACAAATGGCAAAGAAATGGAAAACAGAGTAACACAAGGGAGAAAAGTAGCAGATGCAATGAAGTCACTGATTAAAATAGAGGGTTGTTTGTTGTTGTTGTTGTTCCCCAGAAATAGAGGGTTCAGTACAGTGGCTGCAAGAAGATTACATGAAGGAGTATTATTACCCTCTTTGACATACAGCTGTGAAACCTTGGAGTGGCATGTGGTTATAAGATATCAAGAGTAAGAGCAGTTGAGATGGATATGTTGAGAAGTGTTTGAGGAATCCATAGAATTGACAAGGTGAGAAATACTGAAATCTGCAAAAGGTGTAGTGTGAGCAAATCCCTGGATCAGAGAGTGGATGAAAAGTATTATGAGGTGGTATGGGCATGTGGAAAGAAAGGTGTTAGAGAGTGGTGAAAAAAGGTGTATGGGAGTGATTTTGAAGGGAGGAGAAGATGGGGAAGACCAAGAAGAAGTATGGCATGATATGGTGAGTGATTGTGTAGACAAGAGTGAAAAAGTTTCACGAGGAAGTGTGGATGTTAGGGCTGGCAACCTGGTTTTAACTTGAATGTCAACAGAATGGCTTCTTTTACCAAGGCTATGTGAAGGAGCAAGACTTGTGGGGGGGAGCTGAGAATTTTTGTGGGTTGAAAGGGGAGTGATTAGTGTGTGTGACCCATTTTTGTATTTCTGCTTCCCTTTTCTAACCCTGGCACTAAAGCCTCCCCACCCCTTGAAGAAAGGGAAATGAGGTATTGATGATGATGATATTATAAAATCTTCACTAATTACTATTTGCTTCATTAATATTTGATTCTATCTTTTTAAAGTCAACCAGAATAGGACACTGTCTGAAGCTGCTGATGAATATTAAAAACAAAACAATATCAAAGTTTTGGTGTCTGGGATTGGAAATCTTTTGTAGTATCCATATTGAGTTTACAGTAACAATATAAAACAATACAGTAGTTGCATGTATACAAAGTTATCTCATGAGAATTATAGATGAACTTTTCCATGACCAAATTTAACAATGCACCTCAGTCCATCTTATGCATTCATAAAGTGGAACAGTTCCTTATGTGATTTCTGTAGTTATAAAATGGGCAGTACAATACAATCCTTATTTCAATGGCAGTCTGATTAAACAATTTGTAACTTCTGCTTCCATCAGTGATGGATATCCTAGACTTTTTGTAAGACTGTAACTATTTCACTAGGAGATAACAACAAACTTCATACCAATAGAAAAACACATTATTCTGCTGTCGTTTACATTTACAGTAGTTTACTGATATTATTATACATACTGTAATTTAAATACAGTATGCATTTGCTGTATTAATCCACTGTGTAGTCTTTAAGCTTTAATTTTATCAAAATTACACTTTAACAAATGAAAATCACTCTTTTCTTCAACTGATTCAAGCTAATATAAAACTGTTTGGCAGAATCATTTCAATAATTCCTATTCACTATGAAATTCATACAGTACACAATCCAAAGCCAGAGATGGAAGAACATGGTGTGATTATATCAGTCAAGGAGTGTGTGTATATTGAAAGAATAAATGTAAGATAAGTTTGAGATATTATCACCACTAACACAGCTGAGGTACATTCATGCCACATTCAGGGCCAATTTTTACCTCAGCCAATTAGGTTATGTGTTTGGAGGGCCAATATTATACTAATGTTTTACAACAGTGGCAATTACAGATATCTCTGACTTGGTGGCCTATGTGGGACACTCATTATTATTATTATTATTATTAAAATAGACCAGAGACACAAAGCTGGGAGAGAATGGAAGCATTCTATCAATCCGATGACCCACCCAGCCCCATGAATCCAACCTGAAGAAAAGAAGACACCTTAGAGAAAGAAAGATGAGCAGTTAGCTTAATAAAAACATATTAGCCCTACTCTTGAAGCCAGCCAGTCCTACACCATCAAAGACAGAGACAGAGACACACACCTAGGGACAAACGATCGACTGTACTGACAGGTTCTACAGCGCGGCAATACGTAACCAAACCTATGGGAGGCCAATGTACCACGAGTGACACGAGCTGGAACATACAGAGGTGGCAGAGACGAGTTAAGAGGATGCAACACATTACTTCTGATCTTGAAGAGCATGCACAATGATGCAACAGAATGACGGTGACTCAAATTACAATCAATTCATTCAAGATGACTCTGGCATGAGGATAATTCAACATCCACAACAACAGATATAGATGTATACTAAATATTTATTTTGCCTCCCATAATGTATACTAAAAGCATTGCAAGGCATGAAACACAAATATATATATGCAGTACTGTAGCAAAATTATAAACCAACCTTATAAACACCATTTTCAGAAGATGACATTTTAAAAAATGGACAAGCACTACAGTATATTCTCACATTATCTTTTTTATTTGAAATTTACTTGAAGATTCTCAAATTTTTAATACATGTACAAATCAAGAAACAAATGCTAAATACATAATGAAAATATGTGACTCCTGAGTCAGTTGTTGTTGTTGATGTTCTCCCGGGGCAGAATGGCCTCATGCCCCACAGACCCCTGGTACACTCTTGGTCGCAGTGAAAAAACAAATTAAAATAAAGGAGGGGCTGTCCCTATATGCCTGGGCTACCGAAGCACATCCCAAGGAAATGGGACCAGAGCTTACTGGACCAGGGAGTCTGGGGGCCTCCGACCGCCAGGGAGATTGGGGGGAAGGCTTTGATCCCACAGCCAGTGCTGTGGGCCCAAGTCCACGTTACCACAAGAGCTACAAGTGGGGCCGTACCTTCCATGAGACCAGCCCTGAAGGGACCATAAGGGGAGGGAGTTTACACTGCTGCATACAAAGGGAAATGCACCCCCGTGTGCTGGCGGTCCACACAGCAGTGGAAAAAAAAAAAAAAAAAAAAAAAAAAAAAAAAAAAAAAAAAGGACTCCGGTTGCAGTACACCTCACGTGGATTTTTAATCCATATGGGCAGATCTCGTCAAATCCACTAGAAAGTGACCAGATCCTACAACAATCTTTATTCTAGCCCTGTGGGGGATAACTAATATTCACAGAGAATAAAGTCAGCCCCACTGGGCCCTCCTGAGTCAGTTGTTGTTGTTGTTGTTGAAGTTCCTCAAGCTGTCTGGCCGAGCAGCCCCGAACTCCTGAGGAAGGCCACGGCCTGAACCGGGCTTTCCCACAGTGCCCTCAGAGAGTGTATGTTGTGTTGTTGGCGAGTGTGGTTGTGTGCGTTGCAGTCTTCAATGATGTGTTTAATAGAATGGGGTGCTGTGTTACATCCTGGACAGGCATCCACAATGGCTCCATCCAGCCTCTTCTGATAAGTCAGAAGGGCCGGGTGATGGCCACACCGCAGCCTGGCCAGGTGGACTCTGTCCTCACGGGGAAGGGAGGATTCGGATGGGTGGATGTCAGGAGGTCGTGCATGCAGCTGAGTGTTGTTTTTGAGTGTTTGGATGGATTGATGAGTGATTTGAGTATGGATGTGTTTCTGGAGACTGGTTTGGGGTGGGCAGGGTGTAAGAGATGATAGTATTTGTGTATGGTATCGTGTACTGGGTGTTGTTTTGATGTTCCTTGGCATGTGTGGGTGTTGTGCCATGTAGTGTAGTGGATGGTGTGGGTTTGTGGAGGCTGCAGCAAGTGTTTGTGTGCCTCTCATGTCAAGGTGATCCTTGATTTTGAGGACTTTGGTTTCATAGTGTAGGTGGTCTGTGGGTGTGGTAGCTGTGCAGCCTGTGATTGTCTTTAGGGCTCTGTTCTGTATGGTTTGAAGGGTGTTGTGATGAGTCTCAGTGAGGTTTGAAGCCCAGGCAGGGCTTGCATAGTCCATCACTGATCGAATATATTGTTTGTATACTGTGGTTGTGGTTTCCTTGTTATGTCCAAATGTTGTGCTGGCAAGTGATCTGAGGGCTTTAAGTCTTTGCATGCATTTGTTTTTGATGGTCGTAATATGTTGTTTGAATGTCATGGATGTATTGCATGTTATGCCAAGTATTTTGGGTGTGTGTGTGTGTGGTATAGGTGTGTTGTTTATGGTGAGGTGTGGTGTATAGCGGTGTTCTGCGTTCCAGTTGGTGAGAAGGGTGACAGTTGACTTGGTGGGTGCTATTTTAAGTCTGTTTGTGGTGAACCAGGCATTAAGTGTGTTGAGGTAGGGTTGGAGGATGAGAGTGGCTGTGTCTGCATTTCTATGTGTACATGTGAGTGTTATGTCGTCTGTGTAGGAGGCTATGTGTATTTGTGGTGCCTGGGGTGTTGGTATGTCGTGCATGTATAGGTTGAAAAGGGTGGGTGAGAGTACAGAGCCTTGGGGGACACCATTGGTGAAATTTTTAATGTTAGATGACTGACCAGCAAATGTAACATGGGCTACTCTTCCTCCCAAAAAGTCAGTAATTTAAACCACTGACTACACGGGGCTGCTCGGCCAGACAGCTTGAGGAACTTCAACAACAACCACTGACTACATTAATAAAAAGTCCCACCTTTAACTTAGTTGACGGCCAATCATACTTTAGTATATTGGAGCAGCACCAGGGTAGCCAATCAATTCCCCAGGATAACCAAAGTTCCTTCCCAAAATAATCCCTCTGTTTTAGAATAAATTTACTTGGTTATTTCACTACGACACAGTTCATTTCCCACAATCACCCTCACACAGTTCATTATTCACATTCATTAGTTTTCACACTAAAATAACCATCACTGTTACAGAGTAGCGAGGTACTCTGGGGGTTAATAATTGTTCTGATCCGAGGCACAATATGAACCTCTACAACTGAAGAAGACTGGGATGCAAGGTTGGTAGAAATTTAATGTTGTGTCTCAGATCAGGACAAAATAACTGACAGACAGGAGAGGCAGGAGGGATGACAAGGGATGAGGCAAGTACAAAGGAAATGTTGCAGTGTACTCAAACCCTAGTGTTTCCGATTCAAACTCTGCCTGGCATGTTCCTTTGTAATAAAATGAAAACTGGCTGCTGTATAACAGTTTCATCCCTTTGTGGACAAGAGGCAACACAGGCAGTAAACACAGTGAAGGTGTGGAAGGTGAACAGTTTAGGGTATTCCGGGAAAGTCTGTTACTGTTTTCATATTCCTATGTGCCCAACTACAGTACAGTAATAAGAAATTAAAGCATATTGGTTTGACAGGTACTTTCTGTGAAATTCATAAAAAGATTCCATATTCATATGTCACCTACAAAGTAAGTTTGAAAGCCATTTTGACAGCTATTATTTGACTTTGTGGAACAACACAAAAAATACACTAAATTTGCCAAAAAACTAGAACTTGTGTTGAGATGATTAGAAGTTATTGAACCACTATCAGTCTCACACTTGACACACAATCATACCAATGCAGCAGACCTCAGACACACAACAACTTAATACTTTGGAATGTCCAGGAATTGTGCTGCTTCACAAACTTGTGTCATTACTTCCTCAGAAAAAAATTTATATATAATTTGCAGGCAATTGTGATGATGAGCTGTAACCATTCTAGAAATCAATAAATAGAGCACTCTATTGCAAACAATAACATTCTGGCCTTACTGAGTACAGAGCTTATTATACACACACATTTACGGCATCCTCCAGAGTTTATGCCCAAAATACAGAGCTTTATCTCTGCCTTTATGCATAACATTTAAATTGCTTGCTAAAACTTTTGTAAATTAGTGTTTTATTATCACATGAAATTATTAGTTCTTCATCCATAACTGAATCAAACCCATTCATTGCATTTTATTTCTTAGCTCCACACTATAAAATATTTAAAATTTTCATCAACAAATGGCAAGTGTAAATATGGAACAACAAAAGGAGAATATTAATTATTTTGCTGCTACTCCCTTAGCTAAGTACAGATTATCAATGCAACGCACATTATGTCCCTGAAAACATAATCATAGTGAGAGTGTGTGAGAGTTGATTGACCTGTTCCCCAGATGTTGTTGTTATCATTTGAATACAACCCACTCAAGGCCCATCCCTACCTTTACAATATAACAGTATATACCACCACAGAACATACTACTGCTTATGGTATGAATCATCAGTCCTTGGCCATCAGTACATCAATCAGTTCTTGCAGTAGTGAAAGTTCTTCGTGCTCTATCAACTGCAATTCCTGTAAATATAATCTTCATATTAGTGAAAAACTACTTCCCAGAAATCATCTCATATTGTACACCCGCTTCACCAATTTTTCCATTTGTCCAAACCCATTGTCTAACTTTCAATTCATTTATATCAGTGGATAGAATTCATCAAAAAGGTTACAAAAATATACCTCTTATATCGCTTTTATGCATTGATCTCAGTCATCCAAAAATGTAAGGAGATTTATTATTCATTTATATAATTGGGTCCAATAATTAAGCAATACAGCAATTCTGAATGCAGAATTGGATTTAGCATTACATTTTCTATCAGAATTTATAAAAATGATTAAATATGTTTGGATTAGACAAGAGAAAAACTGCTTCTCGAGGGGTGGTGATAAGTGGATGTAGAAGCGCTTCTTTCTCTACATAGAAAAAGTGCTACAACAATATTTATGGCAGATCGGGATTCGGCAAGACTTTCTCTGTCAAGTACAAGAATTCCCCGATATATGAAAAGGTTATGTATCATTGCCCACATATGAAGCTGGTATGTCTTGCTACTTGTGAGGGAGCTACAACACAAAGGAAACACATTATTGAAGACTGCAATGCACACAACCACACTCGCCAACAACACAACATACACTCTCTGAGGGCACTGTGGGAAAGCCCGGTTCAGGCCATGACCTTCCTCAGAAGCTCGGGGCTGTTCGGCCAGACAGCTTGAGGAACTTCAACAACAACAACAACAAAGGAAATTGAGTAAAAGTTATAATTTGTTGACAGGCAGACAGTAATATCATTGTTATTGTCTACCTGTCAACAAACTATATCTTTTGCTCTTTCCTTTTTGTTGTAGGTACTTCACAAGTAGCAAGGTGAACCAGCATCATGTGGGCAACGGTACCTTTAAAACTTTTCATATATTGATTTTTCTTATATTGGAGCATTTTTCCCCATAAGAAAATGAGGAGATGCAGTCCAGGAGTCCCACCAAAACCTTCAACGAACTACAGTACTAGGCTGGTTATAAGCTTTTGTTGGCAAATTGGAAGGCTGTTCATTCCTCCTAACTATTCCAGAATACAGACACCCTCAGTGGTACTAATAGGGGATCTGTTTCGTGACATAGTTTGGAGGAATCAGAGACTTTCCAATTCATCCACTAGAGAATCTCCCCAAGAATCTGCTGAATTAGATAATACAAAATTTGACCAGTGAGCCAGTAGTCCCCTCTTCTGATGCCTTCAAAGAAACAGATCTCACAATCTTCCTGCCTCCCTTTTGGGGGCCCGAGCATCTGTGAGGCTTTGGTCAACCAGACTTGGAACTGCTTGGCCAGACAGTCTAGGGAACAATACCAACAAAATTTGACCAACCTGTTTTTTATCCTCTTTTCACTCGTTATGCAAGTTGTTGGTGTTAAGTCAAATAATCATACATAGTGATGAAATACATAAAAAAAGAAGAAATAACATGGATAAATTTCATGTGAGTAATGAATGAGTGGGAATCTGCCACTAGTAGGCTACTGCACTGCTCCTCCTTCCTCACCACCACAGCCGCCACCCTCATCTTTCCTTTCTCTCTACACTGCCTCTTACAATCTTATCGTCTGCAGTTTTTGACCCTCCCAACAAATCCAGAAAAGTCCTCAGGAATGTCACCAAGAAGATTTCTCTATGTTTGTATCATATCATATACAGGCCCGTGTCCTTCATTTCCATCTAGATTTACCACAACTTTCCCAAGCACAGGATATCTGTTTAAATATCCAGTGATAACTGTTGTCTTTTTTTCATTCACTTAAATGGGAATTTGGATAACTTAAAGTGGCAATAGGTGGCTATACTTATACAATATAACAAACAGAAATAATTTATTACATATCAGTGTACAGTATGTACAGGGCGGACTGGGGTAGGAGACAGGAGAGGCACTTCTGGCAATAACGCACTAAATTTGAATGATTTATTCATAATACTTTTTGTACAATCGAAGTATATGCCTTTCGTATTGTGAAATTCATCCTATATCTTCCACTTTCGTACTATCAAATTTTTGTACAGTCTGCAAAAATAGTATTCAAACCACTCTTACATTGGAATTAAATATAAACATACGTAGGAGGGTTCCAATACTGTTTTTGCCGACTGTACATTGGGTTTTCATATATCGGAGACTTCCTGTATTGTATCATTTACATTATCACTTGGCTACCTAATAATTTCAACCCAGGCAGATCCAACTAATATACTAGATGTATGAGTTTCAAGGCCTTCAAGCAGTAGTATAAAAATAATGCATTCTACATGACAAAACAAGGACTACACTGCAACGCTTCTCTTAATTCTGAGAAGCAACCATGTCAAGTTTAGTTCATACAAAAAGGATTAGTATGATAATAACTGTATTTTTATATGCATCATTACAGTAGTAGTCCACTCTGTTATACAAGTTGATCTGCCCTGGTAAATCCAACATAATACATAGTGTTAATACCGTATAAAAATTCTCACACTGACCTGTACTTCTTTCCATAGTAACACCACCAGGAGAATCCAAAAGGTATGGCTGAAAGTTTGATGAATGTGTTCTGTGTGGAGGAATATTTGAATCACTATTAGGATAATGTATAGTATCTGGATGGATATTAATGAGAGTACAGTATGGTACAGTATTACAAATAATCATACACACTACCACTTTTCATCTCCACCAACATAGCATTCCTTAACAGTTGACAACGAGTATACTGTACACACAACCAATACACAACAATGTACACTCTTTTAAAGGTACTGTGTGTGAGTGTGTGTGAGTGTGTGTGTGTGTGTGTGTGTGTGTGTGTGTGTATTGGGGGTGTATGTGTAGAATAGTGCCTGGTTGTATATCTGTCCTTAGTACCGTTACAATCCATGAGCTGAAGTTAAGCTATGGAAAACTTCACACTGTACTGTATATTCAGCCATAAACACATACATACCTTCGAACTTCAATGTGGGTTAATTAATAAGAAGGAATTGATGTTATCACCAAAAAGGTTAAAGATAATTTGCCACTCAATGACAATGCATTATGAAAGGGGTACCTGTGAGGCTGTGAATTTAGTGAAGTGCAATGAATTGAAGAGTTGTGATTAAGTAAATATGCTCGAGATGCTTCTGGGATATAAATACTGTATGTTTCAGGAGATGAAAACAGAAACTCTAAACAAAGCTCACTCACTCACTCACCGATAACACAGCATCCATGATGTAGGCAATCTTTACAAGGGGGTGTCACTCCTCACTGACTCCCTCACAACCTGAAGACACTCTGGATCACCGACCGATAGCAACGGTGGCCTTTGTTGCTTCTACGGTAGTCAGGACCTCTACCCCAACATAAGCCATCACTCTGTTTAAAATTAGGGTGATGAGTGACTATGAGCAATATGCAAGAATATCTAGCACTGAGTATGCATGTACAGATCGCTTCTGAGGCCCAAAAATATCTATTTTTCGGGTGTTTTTGGCATGTATTTGTTTGTGTTGTTGTTTGTGTTGTTTCTGCACTCTTGTTTGTGTGTTGTTGTTTCTGTGGTGTACTAGGTGTTGTTTGCCTGTTCTCCGTAGTGTTGACGATGGTTCTATAGTGTGTTTATGCCATGGTGTCATCGTACTGGTACCGCGCCATCGTCTACACCATTCTGGCATACAGACCGGCCTTTATTTCATGTTCTAAACTCCACACACACATATGCAAAAAGAAATCAGTGGCTTAAGTGTACTTATTACAATAATCTCTGAAACTCAACTTTATGGGTCACAGAGAGAGATTGTGTGTGTGTGTGTGTGTGTGTGTGTGTGTGTGTGTGTGTGTGTGTGTGTGTGTGTGTGTGTGTGTGTGTGTGTGTGTGTGTGTGTGTGTGTGTGTTCTTACCTATTTGTATCTTTACAGAATTGAGTCAAGCTCGTAATGTCCCGTATTTTAAATCACAATTATCATATTTTTCTTTAAAGTTATGTATGTTTGACACACACCACTTCTTCTGGTAATTTGTTCCATTTTTATATTACTCTATTTGAAAAACTATATTTCTGTACATCTTTGTCTCTTCTTTTTAATTAATTTCTTACTGTGTCCTCTCATTATTCTATGATTTTTTTTTTTTTTTTTTTTTTTTTTTTTGTGAAGCATATTATGTGTTTTCTTCTTGTATGACTTCTTTAATTTCAGCTAATTTATTAACAATACCTACTATCTACATTTGAGTATATCATTTTATTTATTTATATATATTTTTTTTTCTTTCTTTTTTTCATTACTGTATATCTTTCTTAGTTGACATCTCTTTTTTTCCACCATTTTTTGACTTGCATTCCCACTACTCTGTAGAAAAAATGTCTTTCCTCTTCTTCAGTTCTTTCACTGTTCTTCCTTTTTGCTTCTTCCACTTTTTCTCTGAGTTTTTCTCTACCTTCCTTGGTTAAGCATCTGACTACCTTTATATTATTCCATTCTTCAGAGTTCTTCAAATTCCTGGCATTTCTCAATACAGTTTCTACTATGTTACTATTTTGTACAATTATCTTTAGTGGTCTCATTTCATCTTTTTCATATTTCCCCATTCTGTGGAATTCTTCTATCTTTACTTCTTCTTCCTCTTCTTCCATTATGGTTTTCATTATACCTGTGATTTTATTCATTTCTTCTTTATCTCTAGCTATTTTATTCTTCATGTCCTCTTCTTTTACTCCATATATTATTATTGATTTATTCATATCAATTGTCTTTCTGACAAACTTTACATTTTTCCTTATTACTTCTTTGACTTCTTTCTTTATGTCCATTATTCCTTTATCTTGTTTCATGTTTGTTTTTATCTCTTCTTTTTCTTTTAGAATCTGTGAATATGTTTTAACCACTTCTTCCTTGCATGCATTTACTACTTCATTTGTCTGTTCTATTTTCACTTCAATTTCTTCCTTTTTCAATACTTTGTTACTGGCCTTAACCAACACATCTGATTTTTGTTTCATTTTGTTTATATCTTTCTCTTGCTGTACTAAATTTCCTCCTATTTCATTAGTT
This sequence comes from Petrolisthes cinctipes, assembly GCA_033782935.1. NCBI lineage: Eukaryota > Metazoa > Arthropoda > Malacostraca > Decapoda > Porcellanidae > Petrolisthes > Petrolisthes cinctipes. Next base: position 29,177 of record JAWQEG010008019.1, read on the forward strand.
TTGGATTTTACTGTTTTTAGTTCAGTTGACATCTCATCCAATGCTATATCTTTCCTATTCATTTCCTTTTGTAATTTCTCATTTCTCTTTTTAGCTTCTATTAATGCTTTTTTTATTTCTATTACTTCATCCTCCAGTTTTTTACCTCTTCTTATTACCTTGTTTAAATCATCAAACTCTACTAAATCACAATAATCATTGTCCTTTTTTTTCTTTTTTCCTTCTCTTCTTGACATGTCGAACAAACTCATGTTTGGTTTTTTACTTACAGTTCAGAGTTGACATCATTGCTGGTGGTTGCCTCACCCTAGTGGAATCTGCTGACTTCAGCATGTTTTGTCTAGCTCTGACACTCTCAGTACAGTTGCTAGATTCTTCCTTTTCTTCTCTTGGTATTTACACTCTTTGTTACTTTATAAACACTGCACTTTTTCACTCATTATCTTCCTTTACTTTTATGTGACCAATTAAACACAAGCTTGATTCAAATCCATGCTTATACAAAAAGGTAGATGACTTCTATGAGGAGGAGCTGTGTGACAGTACGTCTGCCCTCTATGAGGAGCTGTGTGTGTGTGTGTGTGTGTGTGTGTGTGTGTACTGTACATATTCTGAGAGAGTCTGTGTGAGTGAAGGGGGTAATGTGGGTGTAAGACTGTATGTGGTGATGTGTGTGCCAGTTATAATAAGCGAGACACAACAGTTTCAAAAAGAGGATAGGGTACGGTATATCCCCAATTTACTTTCATCTCTCTGGCTTCACCTCCTATTATATTCTCAACTTCACATCAAATAGTGGCCAGCTCATTTCACCGCCTGCATTCTCCTCTCTCACCACCTCAACCTACACACACACACACACCAGCACACATCAACTTTTTTCTGGCCTTACATGCTTTATCTGTTCTCCTCCTCTTCTTATGCTTCACTAAGTCTCCCTACTTTGTTCACACATGTGCAAGTAGACACCATTTGTATTTTTTTTCGTATTTCTTAGAATGAAATGAAAGCATATTATCATTCCTTACAGATTTTAACATTCCAACATGTCTCTAAGGCCGCTGTCTAAGTCGTTCTTCAATTCCAATATTTATTGATCTAGAAGCTGATACAACTGTTCTCATATACATCCTAAGGTTTTCTACAGTCTTAACAGCATTATTTCCATGTATATATGTACTGTACATACATGTATTTCCATACATACCTTGCTGAGTATCCATATTCATACAAATACTTTGCATTTCCACTACCTCCTTCTTCACCAGATAACCAAGTATACTGGGCAACTGTACACTCAAACAATAATCTCTCTCCCATTCCTATTCTATTAAATAACCACCTAACTTATAATAAATTAATTACATCAACACTACTCACCTTCATAAAGAGTTTGTGCTAGAAGATGTTATGAGTTTGAGGTAAACAGAAAGTCCAGCAAACATCCCTTGGTCGGTCATATTCCAGCACAGATGACAGGCTCTTGGCACATCGTTTGCAGTGTCTCAAATAAACTTTGCTTCCACAGCCCAGTGGTCCAGCTGGCTACTCTGGATGTAGGACCCATCTTCCTGATTACAACACAAAACAACTGGTTGGAATGATGATGAAGACACACTTCAAGGCAACAATAATTATCAGGTCTGAATTTACAGAAAGAAATTCATACTGCAAAAAGTCTCACTTCAGAAATAAACTGTATTTTCTCCTAAGAATACTTAACTAGTTTATATTTACATCTAATAAAGAAAGCAAATTCTTCTTGTGGTAGTTTACTTCAGAATCTGTTCAGCAGTTAGATTTTAAGATCTGTTGACAGTCATGGTATAAAACCTGTGACAGGCCTACTGTACACTATAAAACAACAACATACAAACAGCCACACATAGTGATGACACCTCACTACCTCCTGCCAATGCTCTAGAATGGGACTGGCCAAGCAAAAGTCACACTTACATAGCTAGATTTCTTTCCCAGTAGAGTTTACTGACACACTGCAAACCACAAGAGTAGGTATAGTATAGTGCTGTTATGTAAAGAAGGATATTTATTGAGTTGATACCCTATACATCTTATTTATCATTACCGTAGTGGTTACATTCATTAATGTGTGTTTTGTATAGCTGGGGTTGTGTTGATACCTCAGTAGTAGGAACAGAAGTGGAAATAATGGAGATTAATTTACAGTGAGGCAAGATAGGTAAATTACTTCATAGATTGGTTTACACAAGGGTTTTTCTCTTTCCCATTTAACTTGTTTGGGATAAGAGTCTCAAACTCAGGCCAACTAATCATGATGCAAGTACAGTACACTTCTGTACCAACCCAGTGCACACAGGAGACAAAAAGCAAAAGAGGAAAAGAAGCAATCCAGTATAGTACAACAATACTCACCATCTTGAATTATGTTATCTACACTTTAAATCCATTTCATATAATAAATTCATACACAAACTACAGTACTGAAATGAACACAGGTAAGCATCCAGTGAAAATTAATATAACTGATACTATCTATCTATAGCTGATGCCTTTCTCACTTAATTTTTCTCTCACCACAGGGATATGTACAGTCAGCCTCAGGAATTTGTATACACCACTGTGACATCAAGGGGTCGTAACAACTAGAATATTTAGTACATTAGTTTCTTAACACCAAACTTTTCTAATAATGTTATTTGGCGGCTATTATTTGAATCAGTCAGCAGAATATATATGCAGAATAAAGACCCCTTCTAACCAATGCCCTGTATACGAATTCCTAAAGCCGACTGTACATTCTATCGGGAACTCCCCCCATGGGGGCGGCCACGGCAGAAGTGTCTCCAGCTTTCCTCGTTCCAACACTCCCTCCTTACTTAGATAAGCCCTCCTCTGCCCCTCACGTTTCTCTCCCTTACATACACTTCCACTCTGTTCCAACACTCCCTCCTTACTTAGTCAAACCCTACTCTGCCCCTCATGTTTCTCTCCCTTACATACACTTCCACTCTGTTCTGCCATCTAACCGGAAGTCTGCCTCTCCCACCAGGTGCCACAACTTCCATACACCTTCTTTACTAACTTGCATTCTCTCCACATGTCCAAACCACCTCAATGTGTTACGCTTCACCCTCTCAACCACCCAATACTCAATACCAATAACTGGTACTAACTTTTGTTTAGCTATGCATTTACTAATGTGAATAAAGTGTGCATGTACAGTAAGCTGACAATTACAGGGTACAGTATTTCTAAAGTGATTCAAAAGAAATGAAAAAATAATACAATACAGTATAGTACAAAAATCTTCCTATGATGATAAACTGCCTTACCTCCAGCAAGAGCACGTATAACTTTCTCCGTTAACATAAACTTTTTTGTCGATGACATGGGTAGAGTGTGAGTCAAAGACGTTCTTTACAGTTGACTCAACTACCCCACCATTGTCTTCAATCTTTCTCTTTTAAGTCACCTGATCTTTCTCAGGTATATCCAAGAAAATAAACCTTCACAAGGATCCTCCCAGCGAAACATTTGGTATTGGCCTCGTTGTAACATTCCATTCTGAAAGAAAACAACTGAATTATATTTTCAAAATAATTAATATAAATATGCTGTTTGTATAAAATAAGCTATTATCATCATCAATACCCCAATTCCCTTTTTTCAAGGGGAGGGGAAGCTCTAGTACCAGTGCTGGACCCCTGACAGGCAAAGGGTCCAGCTTCAAACCTATTTGAGCCTTATGAGGAGTCATTGTTAGAGAGTGGGCTCCCCAACCCTCACTCCTCCCTCCTGTATCACATGGGATAAAAGACTGACTATACCATCACAAGGATGGTGTACAATGGGGACGCCACTTAATAAGCTCTAGTATGAGAATACTAGGGCAGGGCAGTAAGGATGAGTGTGGTAGCTATAGGGGAATAAGTCTTCTTAGTGTACCGGGGAAGGTTTACGGGAAGGTTCTTACTGAAAGACTGGTTGAAGTAACAGGGAATAAAGTTAGTGAGGAGCAGGGAGGGTTCAGAAAGGGTAGAGGATGTGTGGACCAAATATTTGCATTAAAATCAATAGTTGAGAAATATATTGGGAAGGGTAAGAAGTTGTATGCTGCCTTCATGGATTTGGAGAAGGCATACGAGAGAGTTGATAGGAAAGCTATGACAGAGGTGTTGAGAATTTATGGTGTTGGGGGGCCTTTGCTGAAAGGTATTGAGGCTTTTTATGCAGATGCAAAAGCATGTGTACGGGTAGAGGGTGATCTAAGTGAGAGTTTTAATATTAGTGTAGGGCTGAGACAGGGGTGTGTTATGTCACCATGGTTGTTCAATATATATATGGATAGTTGTATGAGAGAGGTGAAAGCCAAAGTGAATGGTCTGGGGGTGAAGTTGAGGCTGAATGAAGCAAATTGGTCCCTGGTGGCAAGTTTGTTTGCAGATGACACTGTGCTGATGGCTGAGAATGAAAGGAATTTACAGAGAGTGGTGGACGAATTTCAGTCTGTGTGTAAACGAAGGAAATTGAAGGTGAATGTAGATAAAAGTAAAGTGATGGTATTTGAAAGAGCAGAAACTGAAGTGATTGACTTTGCTACACCTTACAGAGTGGCTGTACCAACTGGGACGAAGTGTGAGATAACTCTGAGGGGCGAGAAGATGGAGGAAGTGAAGGAGTTTAAGTACCTGGGTACAGTTATGTGTAAACATGGAAGTATGGAAGGAGAAATTAGGGAGAGAGCAGTGAAGGGTAGACAGGTCATAGGATCACTGGGAAGGATTATGAAGGGTAGAAGTGTGAGTATGGAAGTGAAAAGGGGACTACGAAATAGTATAATCCTGCCAACACTGACATATGCGTCGGAGACATGGACATGGAGTAGGGCGCATCAGTCTAGAATAGGTGCTGTGGAAATGAGTTACTTGAGAGGAGCATGTGGACTTACTAGGTGGGATGGAGAAAGTAATGAGAGTGTGTATGAGAGATGTGGTATGAGTGAGAAGGCAATTGGCATTGAGTGTGGAGTGGTTGAGAGAGTGAAACGTGATACATTGAGATGGTTTGGACATGTAGAGAGAATGCAAGGCGAGGAGTTTGTAAAGAAGGTGTATGGAAGTGAAGTTGTGGGACCTGGTGTGAGAGGCAGACCTCCGGTCAGATGGCAGAACCGAGTGGAAGAGTATGTAAAGGAGAGAAACGTGAGGGGTAGAGTAGGGATGGACCAAGTAAGGAGGGAGTGTTGGAACAGGGAGAATTGGAGACACTTCTGCCGTGGCCACCCCCTTGGGGGGAGTTCCCGGAGGGAGCGAGGCGTCAGAGCTATAGATAGATAGATAGATGAGAATACCAAGTTGTTATTACATTCAGTCATCAATAACTTTTGCAGCAATCAGTAACAACAGTATATTATGCCTAATGGTCTGATTATAATACCTCCTGAACTCTCCACAGACATGTGAACTAAGACAAACATTTCTTTCCTTCCTCTACATTACACCTTTCTCAAATCATTTTCAAATTAGCAAATCATGTCCTACATAATATCCTCTGATCCTTCTACTTAACCTCAACTATGAATTACAGTATTGTGCCTTTGCCAACCTCTCTGATTTAATAGGTTGTGCAGTTTGCAAAGTCTCAGAGAATTTTTGTTATAGATTCTGGCCTTGAAAGCAACAACCTTGCAAACTGTATTGCACACAACCAGATTCCTTGTGCAATGTTGCACATACAAAGAGGTTTATAACTGTAGGATAATATTTTGTAGCTTTATATATAAAAGAAAACAAAACAAAATAGTGATTGAGAAGAAGGTAACAATACAGTACACAAATAACTTGAGAACGCCATCTTATATGCCTTTGTCCTGGATATGAATTGGGAGCATAACATGCAATAGAAACAGCAGAAATGAACTATATAAATAACATAATAAAGTAAGAATATTCATTATTAAAAAATATATATAATAATAAACTCATAAGAAACTGAAACAATTCCGATCAAGTTGGAAACATACCTTCTGCTTCATACAGTACATAAAAAAATTAAAACTTATAATTTCGACTTTTCTGCACTGAAAATGGCCTTGCCATTTGACCTAAAGGACAGCATTAAGGTCAAGATAGTCAAGTGGTCAAGCTATGGTGCCTTTTTAACAAAGAGAATAAAAGAAAATATTAATTTTGCCAAAATGTTGATTTTTTAAATTTTTTCACTTAAAATGATATGGACCTTTGATCTCAAGACCACAATTGGAGTCAAAATAGTCGGACTGATGTACTGCATCACATTCTGAGCAAAATCCATCCTAAATGATACCATAGTATTCTAAAACATGCATAATTATTGTAAATGACCCATTTTTGGCCATTTTAGGTCAAAGGGTACGTCATAATTTGCCGGTGTTTGAACTTGGGCGAGATAATGCCCTTACCCATCACCACACAAAAAATGAAGGTCTTAAGTCAATTAATAAGGTCAATAGAGCCTTAACCAAATGACAAACAGATGGACAAACGGACAGACAGAGGTCACCAAAACTATTACCTTACCTGCTAACGCGGGGGTTAATAATAAAACTGAACTGGTTAAGGATATAAAAAAATTAAAAAAGAAGTAAACAAGCATGACAGGTGTAAAATTATATAGAGAAAATAAAACATAGACCAGGGAAGAACAGCGTTATGACAACACACCAGCATCAGCAGTGAAGTACTCTTGATATGCCAAATAAAGAAACTTTGAAACTAGCCTAATTAATTGGATGAGACTTATTGGGGAAATTACTAAATGAATTGGCTGTGATGATGAAATAGTATACAAACAGTGTATAAAAGGTAATACAGTAAACCCTTGATATAACAAAACAATTGATGGAAGGGGCTGACGTTATATCCGAAAGTTATAAAAGATGGTCCATATTTCTGTCTGCTATATTGCATTGAGTTCAATATATACGGGGAGTCATTTGGTCACTCGTTCAGAGGACCAGGAGGAATGTACAGAATTGGGTAGAATTGTTATCGTTGTTCAGTCGTCATTTCAATACACTGTAGACTTAACACTAAACACTTAAGGGGTTGGTACAGTGTTGGTAAATCTGGAGCAACTGATTCCTCCAAACTATTTTAAGCAACAGTCCACCAGTATTTTTGCTAATCTGGTTCTGTTTCCTAGCATACTGTACTTTAGAGGATTCACAACACTCCAATGTACCAAAAGCATACTCTCCCCTTAAGGTGGTAATTCTTTTTTGGTACATTGGAGTGCCATGATTCCTCCAAAGTATGCCAGGAAACAGGACCAGAAGAGCAAAAATAATGGCGTTCTGTTGCTTGGAATAGTTTGGAGGATTCAGTTGCTCCAGATTTACCAACACAAAACTTCCCCCTTAACACTCACTATACAATCATCACTTCACCGCACTGCAAACTACACTACCAAGACTCAACCTTGGCAAATTTGTAGCCTCATGTGATAAACAGAAACATTAGCAACTATGAATGTAGAATTGTAGCCTAAATAGGAGACAAACACTTGGCAAATATGAATAGCATAATTATGTTTGTAGCTTAAATGTGCGAAAAACCACAACACTGACAACTTCTATGAATAATGTAAACAACGGGTTAGTGTTCCCCCTCCCAAAGACCCCAATTCCCAACGCTCCTCCATGACTGTGTATCGGGGGGAGGTGAGGGGGGGGGCACTTCTCGGAAACGGGGCACCTAAGACAAAAAAAACACCATCGGGAAAGTGTTTAAAAAAGATCGGAACATAGAAAAATATCCACATTTCTCTCCCACCCAAAACCCCAATTCCCAACGCTCCCCCAAGATTGTATAGGGGTTTGGGGGGGGGGGGGCGGGACATCTCGAAAACGGGTCATTTGGGGAAGAAATGCTACTGAATAGATGAAAGGTGTCCTAAAATGGTCCAAAATAGTAATCAACAGTAGCCTACTAGCCTAATTAGTGAACGGTGCGACAATAAAATAATACCATCTTATTTAGCTGCTGGGATATTTCATTGGTAATAGTTAAGAAGTACCACAGAAAAGGTATATAGTTACTAATTTTCTTCATATTTTGGTTGGTGGATGTGTTTGTATTATGAAGTCAAATTTTATCCCCCCCCCCCCACCCACCCCCCCTCCCCGTCGTTTGCCCAGGTTTGGTCCCTGTAGTCTGCTTTGGTCTAAATTAGGTTAGATTAGGTTAGGGTAAATTTACAGAAGTACTGGGTTCACTATATTGTATATTTTAGTATCATTACCCACTATTTTGGACCATTTTAACACACTTTTCATCTATGGTGTTTCTCTCGGAGTTTTCGAGATATGCCCCGTTTTACAAACATAATTTGGAAATTAGTCTGACCTAACCTGACCTGACCTAACTTAACCAAGACTACAGCCGACTACCGGGACCTAACCTGGGCAAACTACCGAGACCTAACCTGGGCAAACTACCGGGATAAAACCGGTGTAATCTATCATAAAGTGACCGGATGTGGTAACACTGCGCGGCCCTAGCCAAAAACACAGTACTTCTGTAGTAATACTTGGGTTGGGTTAGGTTAGGTTAGGTAAAGTCAGGTTAGGTTAGGTTAGGTTAGGTTAGGTTAGGTTAGGTTAGGTTAGGTCAGGTCAGGTCAGGTCAGGTCAGGTCAGGTTAGGTTAGGTTAGGTTAGGTTAGGTCAGGTCAGGTCAGGTCAGGTTAGGTTAGGTTAGGTTAGGTCAGGTAAGGTTAGGTCAGGTTAGGTTAGGGTAGGTTAGGTAAAGTCAGGTTAACTCTAAAACATATAAATATTAATTATCGGTAAATATTGAAAGAATTACCGTTATCGGGTTAGGTTTTTGTACCTTCATTACCCACTTATTAAGACCATTCTAAGACTATTTTCTTCTATGACATTTCCTCCACAAATGCTGTATTTCCAAGATGGGGCATTTTAAAATTAACCTGACCTTACCTAACCTAACCTAGACCACCACAGCAAACTACCGGGACCTAACCTGGGCAAACTACCGGGAAATAACCGTGGTAAAGTACAGGAGGAAATGACCGGGGCAAAATACGTTATTTATTGAAAGAATTACCGTTTAGTAGCAGTGTAATTCTTTCAATAAAACGGTAATTCTTTTAATAAATACCAAAAATAGTAGTGTAGTGTAAAGAGTAAATAATAATGGTGTTGTTGTTGTTGTTGTTGTATTGACTATCTTGGTACCGGGACTGTCACCAACAAATACAATTATTATTATTATTATTTCTTTCTTTTTGGACAATTTTCATCTAAGGTGAGACAGACTTATTATAATAGGAAGTCTTCATCGAATGCTGATTAAATTAATAAGTAGAGTTTTCCTTAAGCAAGCCTATTATTTATTTCTGTTTACATAATTTTGCAGTGGTATTCTTTTTTTTAATGAGTTTTTTTTTTTCAAGTACTCTATTGTTAAATATTGTCGTCTTGTGCAGTGAAAGAAAATGCTAAACTACATTTTCATAAAGAATTGTGTTAGTTTTTGTATTGAAGTGTAATTTTGATGAGGCCGAAGAAGCCCAGCCAGCCAGCTAGAGAATTAATTTTACATATGGTGGCGATAGTTTTTCAGTTTAAACTCATTAATTTCAGAAAGTTCCCCATTATTGTATGCTGAAGACTTCTTATAGTAGTGATAACAGACAGTATAGAGGCTGGTGTTGTCTGTAAAATAAGCTGTGTTGAGAGAGAGAGAGAGAGAGCGAGTGCCATTCTGCTGTGTGTATTTGAGACAGACAGACAGACAGGTTGAGACACTCTTCTGTTTCTATCAGCCTCGCCTCGTATGTGCTACTGACATGACTCATCAAAGGAGAGTAACCAATGAGGTGAGTTGTATAGTGCAGCCAGGTAAGAATGAGGAACGAATAGCAAAATGGAGCGAAAACGGAAGCCAATGAGAAAAGTTGTAGGAAAGGGGTAAGTGTAGGCTACAAAGCACACTATTGTACATTGGTTAGCAGCAGGAAAGAGGGAAGCATAAAATTATTGTTGTGGAAACCAGCCAGGGTGTGCATGCATTATTTAGAAAAAGAGTTGGTGTGAAATCAATAGTTTGTAGCCTATACGGTACAGTATCTTTATACATGTGCTTGGAGTCACACACTTTGAATGTGTTGTGTGTTGTGACAATCATGTACACTCGTATACAATATTAATCATCCACATTCGAGGTGACTCATGTAAAAGTGTCACAGCTTCCCTCTGTTCGTTAGCTGAGAAACTTTTCCATAATTAGGTTAAGTACCATCATCTTATTTGTACGTTACGGCAAGCAGCTACTCATTATTAAGTAAAAACTATAACATTATATGAGAACGTGAACACGTTTTTTTAAGTTCTTTATTTACTTTTAGTACAAGCACCAACACTCTGGGGAAAGTTGCCGATAAAGACCATTAAGTGATTTAATACATGGTGGGAAATTTATATGAGTAAATATATGTAAACGATTGCAGTAATATCATGAGAAAGGAAACAAAGATAACATTGATAATAATATGAAGTAACAATAATAAATATATTGTATAGCGAGTGGGAAAACACCCACAGCATCACACACACACACACACACACACCCAGCCAGACCCACAACACCCACTGACACGAGACACTGTGGGTCCCATCAGGGCAGGCGAGGCCAAGGTAAATATAGCTATACCTTGGACGAGGCCACATCACTCCCACCACCCACTGTATACATAAACATATACACACATACACACATACATACACAATCACACACATGAATATACGCACAAATACACACATAGACATACGAGTACACATTCAAATAAGAAAACTGCAGTGAGAGTAATAATTTTTGTTGCAGAATAAAATAAGTTACAGGGTACCAGTCACAGTGAGTGATGGACTAACTGTCATATCGTTCAGCATCAGTATGGAGGTCCAACAAGTCCTCTCGTGTTTCATCACACAGAATTCTTTTAACTAAACATTTATAGATTGTGAGGTGTATACAGTAGGTTGGGAAAGGTGGCAGACAGTTTAAACAAGTCTATCTATCTACCTGGTGGTGTGGGTCATGACGAGAGACACACGAAGGACAAGGGTGGTGGTAAGATGCATGGTGATGGTGGTGTTGTAGGCAGGAGATGAGAAGGGTGATGTGTGATGAAGCACTACCAATAAAGGCTAATTAAGGCTGTCTGTGGTGTTGTAGGGAGGAGATGAGAAGGGTGATGTGTGATGAAGCACTACCAATAAAGGCTAATTAATTAAGGCTGTCTGTGGTGTTGTAGGGAGGAGATGAGAAGGGTGATGTGTGATGAAGCACTACCAATAAAGGCTAATTAATTAAGGCTGTCTGTGGTGTTGTAGGCAGGAGATGAGAAGGGTGATGTGTGATGAAGGATTACCAATAAAGGCTAATTAATTAAGGCTGTCTGTGGTGTTGTAGGCAGGAGATGAGAAGGGTACGTGATGTTTAATTAAAGTAGATGAAGATATATAGGTTACCGATAGTTTGGTTAATTAAGTTGTTTCATAAAAGTAAAGAGAGTGAGTGAGATGTTACAGTCAGAGTGGAAAACTAGTGTGAGTGTTAAGATTCCGAAGAAAGGAGAGATGTTTATTTGATAGACTGCATGGAGGAATTTAAACAGACCCACCCAGAGGAAGAAATATAATGGCATCCTCCTGTTTGTCACCTGCATGGATTAGTTAGTTTGGAGGAATCATTTGCTCCAGATTTACCACCTAAAAAAACAATGTGCTATATACAACCTTAAGGCGAGATAGTTAGTATACTTTTGGTACATTTGGAGTATTTTGATTCCTCTAATTAAGTGTGCCAGGAAACAGAACCATGCAGCTGGTGAATAAAAATAATGGTGTTCTGTTGTTGCTTGGAATACTTTGGAGGAATTATTTACTCCGGATTTACCAATACTGTATCCTATAGCTCCCCTTAAGTGGTTGTGGGAATTGGAGGGGAATTAAGGGGGTGCGGAAGTAGGGGGGCAGGCTTGGGGGGGGGGTTGCGGGAATAGGGGGACAGGCTTGGGGGGGGGGGTGCGGGAATAGGGGGACATGTAGGCTTGGAGTGAGTAGAAAGCCCCACCCAAGCCTGTCCCCCTACTACCACACCTCCCGACCCCCCAAAACCCCACGCACCCCCCTAAACCCCCAACCCCACCCAAGCCTGTCCCCTTATTCCTACACCCCCCCCCCACCAAGCCTGTCCCCTTATTCCCACGCACCCCACGCACCCCCCTAAACCCCCCACGCACCCCACCCGAAGCCTGAATGTCCCCTTATTCCCACACACCCTCTTACGTTCTCACAATTATATATAACTTTGAAAATATTTAGTTAAGTTGTGTTGTTGAATAAATAAGATGGAGTCAGTCAGTGTTAGATTATATATATATTTTTTTTTTTTTTTTTTTTAGAATAACTCGGGGGTGGGTGTAATGATCTGATCTTTGTTGTTGTTTAATTAAAGGTATTTGATGCAACAACAGGTAAATGAAAGGCTATAGTTGAATTAAGTGTTTTGTTTATTTTAATTGAGAAGACTTTTTGACAGTGTGTTGATTTTGAGAAGAGAGAGAGAGAGAGAGAGAGAGAGAGAGAGAGAGAGAGAGAGAGAGAGAGAGAGAGAGAGAGTGAGAGAGAGAGGTGATGGGTGGGGAAAGTGTTGAGGTATTATTGGTGTTAAATTTGAGAAGAGAGAGAGAGAGAGAGAGAGAGAGAGAGAGAGAGAGAGAGAGAGAGAGGTGATGGGGAAAGTGTTGGTGAAGTTGGTTATAAGGGGGTGCCGGAGTAGGGGACAGCAGGCTTGGGAGGGGAGGGGTGGGGGGGGTTTGGGGGGTGCGGGAATAGTGGGGAAAGTCCGGCTTGGGGGTGGTGGGGGGGTGGGGGGGGTAGAAAGCCTCCTGTCCCCCTATTCCCGTACCCTCCTCCCCCCCCCAAAAAAAGCTGTCTCCCTACTCTCGCACCCCCTAAACCCCCCCCCCCGCACCCCCCTAAACCCTGTCGAAATTTAGGGGGTGTTTGGCACATTGTTTGTTTTGGGTGGTAAATCTCCATGGAGCAAATGAGTCCTCCAAACTATTCCAAGCAACAACAGAACACCACCATTATTTTTGTTCTCGTTAGTACAGTGTTGGTAAATCTGGAGCAAATGAGTCCTCCAAGAAACAGAACACCATTATTTTCGTTCATCTTCATGGTCCTGTTTCGTGGATTCATGACATACTTTGGAGGAATCATTAATTACCACCTCCTTAATTACCTCTCTTAATTACCTCCTTAATTAAGTTGGGTGTGTTTCAGGGAGGGATTCTTTCTCCTTTAATTAATTGTTGTTTGTTTGTTTGTCTTGATTGTAACAGGGTCGATTCCACAGTGCATGCATGGTATTGGTTGGTTTGTTAGCTTCCCAACCAACCACACTGTCTTGTAAGGCTTCAATGATTATGGGTCGATTCCACAGTGCATGGTATTGGTTGGTTTGTTAGCTTCCCAACCAACCACACTGTCTTGTAAGGCTTCAATGATTATGGGTCGATTCCACAGTGCATGGTATTGGTTTGTTAGCTTCCCAACCAACAACTCTGTCTTGTAAGGCTTCAATGATTATGGGTCGATTCCACAGTGCATGGTATTGGTTGGTTTGTTAGCTTCCCAACCAACCACACTGTCTTGTAAGGCTTCAATGATTATGGGTCGATTCCACAGTGCATGGTATTCATTGGTTTGTTAGCTTCCCAACCAACCACACTGTCTTGTAAGTCTTCAATGATTAGTTATTTTCCAAAAGCTGCTTGAGTATATTATAATTATTATCCACATTCACAAAATCTATCCAACAGTTAGATTATGATGATGATGATGATGATAACTGCATATAATTATATAGTTTACTCACCAAATTCATTAAATAATTCACCCATAAGTTAATTTCACGTCTAACATTCATTAATTTTATTCATTTACTGTATATATTTTATTATTATTATTATTATTATTATTTTTATTTTTTATTTTTATTTATTTTTATTTTTTATTTTGTTTGCATGCTTACAAACAAACAAACCAACCAATACTAACCACTGTGGAATCGACCCTATAAGTGACGAGGTGCATGGGTTGTACAGAAAACTATAATATAAATGCTGGAATTATAATTATGAAGAGGTGGAAGTAAATAAGCAGAATTTGATTACGTGGAAGACATTAATTAATTGTGTTTATTAATTAACGAAGGGATAGATGAGATACAAAGAGGTTTAACTTAGATTGTGTAGTGAGAGAGGATTACGTTGGAAGACATTAATTGTACTTATTAATTAACGAAGGGACAGATGAGATACACAGAGGTTTAACTAAGAATGTGTACTAAGAGAGGATTACGTGGAAGACATAAATTGTGCTTATTAACGAAGGAACAGATGAGATATAGAGAGGTTTAACTTACATTGTGTAGTGAGAGAGGGGAGAAAAGTTTGTTAGGTCTATTAATTGTGCAAAAAACTGAAAATTATGAATATGGTTATTGCTAATATATTCCAGCGATTGTGTAATTGTGTGGAAAAGTTAATTGAAAGTTATTAATGGTTTTATTACTATTATTATTATTATTATTATTATTATTATTATTATTATCTTAAGGGGGTGCGTGAGTAGAGGACAGGCTTGGGGGGGGTTTAGGGGGGTGCGGGAGTAGGGGGACATGCTTGAGGGGGGGGTTTAGGGGGGTGCGGGAGTAGTGGAACAGGCTTGGGGGGGGTTAGGGGGGTGCGGGAGTAGGGGGATAGGCTAGGTGGGGGGTGTTTAGGGGGTGCGGGAGTAGAGGAACAGGCTTGGGGGGGGTTTAGGGGGGTGCGGGAGTAGGGGGACAGGCTTGGGGGGGTTTATGGGGGTGCGGGAGTAGGGGAACAGGCTTAGGGGGGGTTTATGGGGGTGCGGGAGTAGGGGGACAGGCTTGGGGGGGGTTTAGGGGGGTGCGGGAGTAGGGGGACAGGCTTGGGTGGGGGGGGTTAAGGGGGGTGCGGGAGTAGGGGAACAGGCTTGGGGGGGGGGGGGTTAGGGGGGTGCGGGAGTAGGGGGACAGGCTTGGGGGGGATTTAGGGGGGTGCGGGAGTAGGGGAACAGGCTTGGGGGGTTTAGGGGGGTGCGGGAGTAGCGGGACAGGCTTGGGGGGGGTTAGGGGGGTGCGAGAGTAGGGGGACAGGCTTTATACCCACCCCAAGCCTGTCCCCCTATTCCCGAACCCCCCCCCCCCCCAAGCCTGTCCCCAACTTCCGCACCCCCTTAATAGTACGGATAATAATAATAATAATAATAATAATAATAATAATAATAATAATAATAATAATAATAATAATAATAATAAAAATAAAAATATAATTAATAATAAGTAAAAAAAATATCATAATAATAATAATAATAATAATAAATATAATAATAATAATAATAATAATAATAATAATAATAATTATAATAATAATAATAAATATAATAATAATAATAATAATAATAATAATAATAATAATAATAATAATAATAATAATAATAATAAATATAATAATAATAATAATAATAATAATAATAATAATAAATATAATAATAATAATAAATATAATAATAATAATAATAATAATAAATATAATAATAATAATAATAATAATAATAATAATAATAATAATAATAATAAACAGATTGTATGTGCATTATGGCGGGAAAAAAAAAATAAGCCCGCCATGTTTAGGTTTGTAATAGTCTGCCTCTAAACACGCATTATAGAAAACTCCCGCCAACAA